>PVIY010002921.1:7459-120209 GCA_004026745.1 Myrmecophaga tridactyla
TACTCTTTTGTTGATATGGTAGATAAAAGGAGCATCAGACACAAGGTTTTCACATTCACAGAGTCACATTGTGAAAGCTATATCATTGTTCAATCATCATCAAGAAACATGGCTACTGGAACACAGCTCTACATTTTCAGGCAGTTCCCTCCAGCCTCTCCGCTACATCTTGAACAACAAGGTGATATCTACTTAATGCGTAAGAATAACCTCCAGGATAACCTCTCGACTCGACTCTGTCTGGAATCTCTCAGCCATTGACACTTAGTCTCATTTCACTCTTCCCCCTTTGGTCGAGAAGTTTCTCTCAATCCCTTGATGTTACTTCTCAGCTCATTCTAGGGTTTTTCTCAGTCCCTTGAGGCTGAGTCTCAGCTCATTCCAGGATCTCTGTCCCACGTTGCCAGGAAGTCCACACCCCTGGGAGTCATGTCCTATGCAGAGATGGGGAGGGTGATGAGACTGCTCATCATGTTGGCTGGAGGGAGAGGCCACATCTGAGCAACAAAAGAGGCTCTTTTGGGGGTGACTCTTAGGCCTATTTTTTTTTTAATTTGCATATGGGCAGGAGGCACCAGGGATCGAACTCCAGACCTCCAGCACGGCAGGTCGGAGCTCTGCCTGCTGAGCCACGGCAGCCACCCTTAGGCCTAAATTTTAAGTAGACTTGACCTATCCTTTGTGGGGTTAAGTTTCATATGAACAAACTCCAAGACTGGGGGCTCAGCTTGTAGCTTTAGTTGTCCACACTGCTTGTGAGAATATCAAGAATTTGACTTGGGGAAGGAATTTCCCCCCGCTCTCACCATTTCCTGAAGGGGGTTTGCAAATACTTTTCCACTCACTGATCAAATCACTCTGGGATTCATCAGGGCATCACTCTGGACAAACCAACAAAATCTCATGTCCTACCTGAGATTCCAAGTATTTATGACGTTCAATCAAACTATCTACATAAGTTATATTAGGAAATGCTCTAGTCAAAATATAAATTTTGTAACAAATAAACATTTTTTGCTTTAATCTCACACATAAGGTGACATTTTAAAATATTAATTACCATCTATTTTCAGCACCCTGAAATGATGGCATTCCTTTATTCTTCCTAATGCAAAAACATTTTTAAAATTTGTACATTGTACATTTCACTATTGTTATACATTCTAGGCATTCCTAGATTATACCATCTCAATCTTTAACATCTATCTATCTTTCTGATTTCATTTATGTCCCCAGCCCTCCTCCCTCTATCATTCTCACATGCAGTTTCATTCAGTGTTTTAACATAATTATATTACAGTTAGGTAGTATTGTGCTGTCCATTTCTGAGTTTTTGTATCCAGTTCTGTTGCACAGTTGTATCCCTTCAGCTCCAATTACCCAATATCTTACCATATTTCTATCTCCTGATGATCTCTGTTACCAACGTCGTAGGATTATTGCTATTCTGCTGTCTTTCATATTGTTGTTGTGGTATAAGGATGCAATGCCTGCCCTGTGGTCAATGAAATATGGGGCTGGACTGTGGCAGTCCAGAACCTGGGGCCCTAAATAGTAATGAAGCCCCAAGCACATAGCAGCCTTCATGTCCAGGACAAAGGTCAAGAAAAAAAAAACAATTTCCTTGGAAGGAAAATGTAATCATGGATGTAGAGGGAGGGAGGAAGAATAGCCCTGATTGCATCTTAGCCTTAAGCATTAATCTTTGTAGAATATCATATCTTAAGATCCTTTAATGATGATGCGAGAGGCTTGATTTTCTTATACTTTATAGAATTTCTTTGTGCTAAAATCATATACACGTTGCCCTTTGTACTCCTGCCCCTTAGTGGATCGCTATCCCTCCAGACCACCACCACTGGACACGCTCTCCTGCTCAAAAGTCCTAATAAATCTATGTCTACTTCAGTGCTTTGCATGTTGTTTGGTCTCACAATGGCACTGATCTGTATGCTTCACGAACTTGGTTTGGGCCCGAACACTTGAGGATATACTTATACACAATGCAATACGATACTTCTGCCAGACATAAATACTGAGTGCACCTACTCTCTTTTAACAAATTGAAAAATATTTATAGAACAACACTACCTACTTTGAATTTACACACAAATTGCATATATTTGATTTGTCATATGAAAATATTCATATCTTATTTATAAATTTGGGGTGGGGCCACAAATAGCATTCTCCCAATATATGGTATAGATTTAAGTATCCAACAAATAATGTATAATTTTTACATCTTTATTTTGAAAAATCATCAAGACTGTTCTATTATGAAACACTATAAAATATATTTGAGGTTCAAAATGACATTAAAAATACAAATTTTTAAACTTGTCATCCATTTGATGATATGAATAAATGATTTTACTTACAAGGAAAATATTAGTTTCTTAAGTATATAATTTTTGTGCTTCAGCTGTCTTTTATTGATTGTAGTTTGTCTTTGTGCTTTGGAAGGGGAGATGCAGAATGACTTGGGCAGCAAGCAGTAAGTGGAATTCTGCTAGATTTATATATTCAATTTTTTCTGACTGCTTGGAGTGCCCAAGTTCTTAAACAACCTGTAGTAGACATGCTTAATAGTAGGAGAAATAGATAAGAAATGGCAGAAGAACAACTCCCATCCTTTCTTCCTTATACAGAGAACAAGAATCCTCTTATTCTGAATCCATTGCTCATACACTTTTATGGCATGGGATTAGGGGAGGATTTGAGAAAGGCTCCAACAAAGAGAAATGCACTTGAGCTAAGGGCCAGAGATGGTAATTTTGGAAAGAAGAGAGAAAGGTGGGTATCAGACACTCCTTTGCTTGTGTCACCTGTATTGCTTTTCAGTTCCCTGGGCAACAACCATGTTATAATACTTACTTCCACTTTCCGATGCCAGAGTTTTTTTTTAATGTTTCCCTTTCAGTTGACAACTGTGGCTTCAACTGTAAAGCCTTTTCTCTGGCCTACTGGAGAAAAGAAAAAAATCTTGCATTTTGAACCATTGTACTGTCACATGAAATACACTCTCACTTATAGAGTCTAATCTCACATACATACACATTCATAAAATTATCTATGTTCTTTATAAATATTCACAGTCATTAAATCTTCTGTATATTATTGAAGGATCTAACTCTGCAGCTGAGGATAAAGCCTTATTTTGAAATTGTCCATATAGTTTAAGAATTAAGGAATGAATTAAGGAGTTATTTAGTTGCATTCTAGTATAGATAGTATGATTTTCTGTTACAGAACACAATTATCTAGCACAGAAAACACCGGGCATAGAAAGGAGACCGAGAGTGAACAGCTCTCCATGCTCATTTTCTTAAACTCAGATAATGCTTTATCTAGGAAGGCACAGATTATTATCATTATTTCAATTTTGGACCAGAACTACAGGAAGTGTTGAATGGATCTACTTCTCCCTCAAAACCTCTAAAGATGTGAGAAAATTAAATTTTCAAAAGTCAGAAGCCCACTATTCTTTCAGTCAACACCTACCGTCTCCATGTCCTTGTTTGCCCTTGCCTGTAGAGCTGCCTCTTTGTCTAATAAAACCCAGATTTATATGCTAGGTAACAGTAATAATAATTATTTATGTACTTACTAAGTATCCACTACTATGTGTGTTGTTGCTTTAGTATTCACAGCAATCCAATTATCTCAAGAGATAAGGTACCTCTTAGCCATCTATTGTTTAAGGACTGCTTATAAAAGTAATGTAAACATTGATGTAAACATTACGAATGTGGCAATTTTCTGAGACAAAGTTCAGGAAGAAACAACTGAAACAGGGAAGAACCTGGATAATCTTTTATGGCTGATAAATGTGCTGTTTTGTATCTATTATGTACCGTAGAAAATCCATGTTCTTTTAATTCAATCTTGTAGTGGCAAACCTATTGTTGGGAGGGACCTTTTGATTAGGTTGTTTCCATGGAGATATGAACCTGTTCATTCAAGATAAGTCTTAGTCTGCTTACTGGAGTCCTTTAAGAGAGACATTTTGGAGACAGCTATGGAAATTAGAACACAGATGCTTGGAGACAGAAAAATACCCTGGGAGATATTAAGCTAAAAGATGAAGTCCAGAGTTTGTCCCAGAGAAGCTAAGCGAGACCCCAAGATTCCTAGAAAAAGAGAAAAAAAAAACCCATAGACACTTAGAGAAGATGCACAGGGCACAGTGAGAAAGCTACTAGAATCAGAAGCTACAGGCAAGAAATCAGGAGCCAGGACTAACAGATTCCATCCACAGGCCTTTCCAGCTGACAGAGGTGTTCTTATGTCAGTGGCCTTTCTTCAAAATCCAGGTATCATCTTGTGATGCCTTCATTTGGAAATTTTCATGTACTTAGAACTGTAAATTTGTAACCTAATAAATCCCTTTTATAAAAGCCAATCCATTTTTGGTACCTTGTATTCCAGTAGCTTTAGCAACCTGAAAAAGATTTTGGTACCAGAGAAGTGGGATGCTACAATTTGTAAATACCAAAAATGCTGGAATGGCTTTATAAAAGGGTAAGGGGAAGATTCTGGGAGAATTGTGAAGAGTATAAAAGGAAAGGCCTAGGTTGCTTTGAAGAGACTGTTGGTAGAAATGTGAACACTAAAGATACTTCTCATGAGGACTTACAAAGAAATGGGGAATGTGTTATTGCAAACTGGAAGGAAGGTGATCCCTGTTTTAAAGTGGCAGAGATTTGGCAAAATTGAGTACTGGATGGAAGGGAGAATTTGAAAGTGACAAACTGGAAATTTAGTTAAAGAGATTCCCAAATTAAAAGTGGGAAATGCAGCCTGGCTTCACCTTATAGCTGATAATTAAATGTAAAGTATAAGCTGAGAACTTAACTCTTAGGTACAAAGAAACCAAAAACTGATTGTTTGGAAAATTCTGAACTTTTAGAAAATGAGTCCCCAGAGAATAGTGCCCCACTTAAGGATTTAACTAATCCTGGAACCAGTCAGCAATTTCAGCACAAGCCAGGATTGGAAATGGAATTTTCCAGAAAGTATTTGTGGAAAGTTGTATTGTCTTATAGTTGTGATTCCCATATATTGCATGTCAACCCAACACATTTTTTCTAAGATCTGTATAAGTTGAACCACTGCCATCTGGACTAAAAGGACAGAAAATGAACACATTGAAGGAGACTTCAAAGGCAGAACCATGGAATGTAAAGTTTGGAGCCAAGAAACTTCGGGCTGGGAAGGTGAACCCACCCATGCACATGGACAGGATGAGTTTGCCCTGCAATCTACAGAAGGTGGAGCACAGTCCTGGGATACTGGGGAGAGCCTGGCCTCTCTCCTATGTTCTGAAGGGGTTGAGTATGTGCCCCAGAGCTGGTAAAGTGCTACTTAGATGCTTGAAGAAGGTGGGGCCAGGAACAAGCTTTTCTCCACAATGCTCCCCAATGTTACAACCCTCACCCCAGTGTTTGGAGAATGCAGAGCCACTGTGTAAGCCCTTTGAAAAGGTGGGACTGCCACTCTTTCAGTCCCCAAGGATAAAACATCATTGTTTAGATGACTCTGACTTTGAAATCTAATGGAGTTTGCCCTGTAGGTTTTAGGAACTGTTTGAGAGTTTTGACCATTGTTTTCCTTCCAATTTCTCCTTATGGAAATTGGAATGTTTATCCTGTGGTACTCCTTCCTTTGTATATTGGAAGCAGATAACTGGTTCTGAACTACACCAGTTCACAGACAGAAAAGAACAGCTGCTTTAGGACAGACCATGCCTATAACTGACTGATAAGATTTTGAACTTATTTACTGTTAATGAAATGACTTATGCTTCTGTGATATTGTGATGGAGTGAATATATTTTGAAAATGGAAAGAGCATGTATTTTGGGGGTCCAGAGGGTAGAATATGCTGTTATGTCCCCAGAAAAGCCATGTTCTTTAAATCCAATCTTATCAGGGCAGAACTATTGTTGGATGGGGACTTTTGATTAGGTTGTTTCCATGGAGATGTGAAACCATCCACTCAAAATGGGTCTTAATCTGCTTACTGGAGTCCTTTAAGAGAGAGACATTTTGGAGACAGTTATAGAAACACAGATGCTTAGAGACAGAAAACACCCTGGGAGATACTAAGCTAAGAGAAAAAATCCACAATTAGCTCAAGAGAAGCTGAGAGATTCCAAAGATGCCTAGAGAAAGAAATGCTTTGGAAACACTAAGAGAAGACCCACAGGACACAGAGAGAAAGACACTAGAATCAGAAGCTGAAGGCAATGAATCAGGAGAAAAAACTAGTTGATGCCAGCCACATGTCTTTCCAGCTGACAGAGGTTTTCCGGATGCCAGCTGCCTTTCTTCAGAGCCTAGGTATCATCTTATTCATGTCTTAATTCAGATCTTTTCATAATCTTAGAACTATAGATTTGTAACCTAATAAATCCCCATTGTAAAACCCAATCCATTTCTGGTATAATATACTTGAGCCCCTTTAGCAAACTGAACCAATAATTACAGTACTAATCAAACGACTTACAGGAAGTCATCCAGTGCTAAAAACTGATAACATTCTGACGCATTTCCGCACACTTTTTCTTATGCTTTGTGCCCATATATATATACTTTTGCAGTCTGATATTCTTTTTAGCAAAATAATGTAAGAACTTTCCCATTCATTAAATAATTTGTAAAATCATCTTAATGCAAGGTAGCAATAACAATTTCCTTATATTTGGATATTTAGATTGTTTGAGACATTTTTGCTAAAATTGATTGGTAAACAGTGTTTATAATAAAGTTCTATAAATTTGAGATATTTCCTTATAGATTCCCAGTTACAGAATAACTGGTTCAAGAGAATTGATTTATTTAATATTTGATGCATAAAAGTGTCCAAATTAATTTTTAAATGCTATAATATATTTATACATGCAAACTGTGAGCATATTTAATTTATAGAATACTCATCATAGTGACTATTTTGACTAAAAGCATTTCTGCTAATTTAGTAGAAAAAATTGCCAAATACTTCTCCTCACCTCACAAAATACCCTAGAGTGACTTTGAACCAAAATTAAAAAAAATGCCTTCCTAACATGATCTAAGTTTAGCAAAATGATGCTGTTGGAATGACTATTCATGTTTGGTTTCCTCAGCTTTCTACTTTGGTGTTTTGCAGACTAAAAGATGATGCACTTTAGCAAAAAAATATGCTATCTACATTGCAGTCGCAACTAAATAACCCCTTAATAGATTCCTTAATACTCGAACTATATAGATTTTCAAAATAATATTGCCATTCTTTTGCTAATTTCTCCTGATATTTCTCTTATTGTGCTTTTTTTAATTCCATGGGATTGCTCCAAACCCCCTAATTTTATGTTTGTTTTTCAGATAAAAATTCCTCTCATGGTGTTAAATCATGATGTTAACATTCTACTTTAAGAGGATAGATTAAATTATATGGTAAATTTTCACTCTTAGAGGATTTCACTACTATATGTATTAGTTTCAATGCTACTTAACAAATTACCAAAAACAGTTAGCATCTTAAAACAACACGCACTTATAATCTCTTAGTTTCATTTAGGTCAGGAGTTTGGGTCTTCTGCTCAAAGCCTCTCACCTGGCAATCTAGATATTGGTCAAGTTGCTTTTCTTTCTGGCTTTTGAGGTGCTTTTTCAAGTTCATATGGTAATCCACAGATTTCAGTTCTCTGCTGCTGTATTGACTGAGGTCCCCATTTTCTTGCACACGATCAGCCAGGGCTGTTCTCAGCCCATAGAGGCCCCCCTAATTTCCTGCCATGTGGCCCTCTCAGGGTCCTTCACAACATAGCCCCTTACTTCTTCAAAGCTATCAGGAGATGGGCTCATATATAACCTAATTGCCAATATGCGGTCTTATATAACACAATCATGGGAGAGACTATACCATCTCTTTGTCATAGTCTATTGGCTAGAAGCAAGTCATACAGCACTCAGAGGAAGAGGTTATTAAGAAGGCATGACTAATTAAAGGTCATTTAAGATTCTGCCTACCATACCAGACAGTAAAATGACTACATTAATTGCCATGGAATCTATCAAATTTACTGCTTTATAATCCCCTATTCCTAAATTTTGGGCTGAATCCACTATCATAGCACTCTACTGTCTTACCAGAAGTAGAAATTCGGTTGGCAGAAAAAAACTGGTTTTCTAAATATTTGTCAGTAATTACTTTTCTAATCATTTAATTTCTTTATT
This sequence comes from Myrmecophaga tridactyla, assembly GCA_004026745.1. Taxonomy (NCBI): domain Eukaryota; kingdom Metazoa; phylum Chordata; class Mammalia; order Pilosa; family Myrmecophagidae; genus Myrmecophaga; species Myrmecophaga tridactyla. The sequence goes on from PVIY010002921.1 coordinate 15,682, forward strand.
AATAATACACATCCTATATAGAGTATTTTATCATTTATGAAGTACTTTTATATCTTTTTATTTCATCCTTCCATGAATCCAGTAAGGTATGGATTACTGGTATAAGTTCATAAATACACTTTTGCTTAGAAGCTAAATAGCAACTTGCCCAATAGTACAATAGTGCAATAAATGACCTCAACTAGCCTTTTATCAGGCAAATTCTTTCTTACGTTGGTACTATATACCAAGCACCAAATGCAAAATAAAGATGGTTCTTGGACTTGTTAGAATTCTGAAATGTACCACCCATGCATTTTTTATTTTTAAAAAATGAACTATTTTAAAAGTTATAATATAAAAATAAAGATAATGGTATGATTCTCAAGAAAAAAGTAACTGATGATTTTAGTTTCCTAGTTTTTAAAATAAATACCAACCAATGTGTTGGCTTATCAACAAGAATTTATTAGCCCAGAATTTCAGAACTTACCCCACCTTTGTGTTGGTATCTTCTGGCTGGCTTGAAATCTTTCAGGTTCCTTGGCTTTTCAATCACATGGCAATGCACATGGTAGTGTCTTCTTTCACTTCCGGGTTCCATTAACTTCCAGCTTCTTGCTTTTCTCCATGGCTTCTCCTTCTGTGTTCAATTCCCTTTGCTTTTAAGTACTTCAACCTTATTGGATTAAAACACATATTGAGTTTGGGCACATCTTAACTAATAACATCTTTAACTGTTATGTTTATAAAGAGCTCACACTCACAGAGCTAAGGGTCGGGACAGAGCATACCTTCAGTGGGGGACATGACTCAAATTAGTTAAATATGAAAGAAAACTATACTAGAACAAATGTCAGCAAGAGAAAAAAAAGAGGAAATATTTTTACTTAAATTTAGAATAAAAATTACTGATGCCATATCAATTTGAAATTCTATGGCTATGAATTTATAAATGCTGTTGGCCATATTATTTTGTTATAAATTATTTGAACAAATGCTCTCTTCCTTGCCTGAAGAAATGATGCTATTTTAGCTCACATTCACAGTTATATTAAAAATAAAGTTCACCAAAAAAGTTTTTAAAAGGACTTAATTAACAAAGCGGAATTATCCAATCATTAGTTTTTATTTCAAGAAAAATATCAAAATTTAAATGAACATTGAATGGCAAATGCCTTTGCTCTCATACAGGTAATAATTATTTTGATGAAAAAATGTGCAATTTACATTGTTCTTTACATGGAAAGGATAAGAATCATTCCTAAAGAAAAGGGGTGAATAATTAGATGCAAATAGAAATGAATAGCTAGTTTTATAAATTATAATTATTAAGCACAGTTGAGTATTTGTCTCCATACTTATTTATTAACATTGTCATTGGATGAAAGAATATTATAGTCAACTAATATACTGGATATCAAAGAGAACTGCAAGAAAGATGTTCCACTCTATAACATCCTTTTGTAAATTTCACACAGAAAAGTAATATACAATTTTTCTCATAAAATAAATAATGATTAAAACAAGAAATTGCTATAGATATCAGGCCTTATAATATTAAATCCAAGGAATTTAAAATGGATATCAACCAAGTTTATCTTCCATAATCTACCTTTCATTTTTCTATAACATACACTTTGTGGGTACTTTAAGCTGATAGACTTACTTAGAAATCATGTTGTTTTCTCTTCTAATTTGCTATAATAGGAAGATATAAAATTTCTCTGAGATAAAAAAAAAGACGGAATTTCTGCGGTACTTGTCTTGTGGCTATCAACAATTTTCCAAAAATTATCTTAGTATTTGATCAGCCCACCAGCTTGAGAGCAATCTAACCAGGACATCTCCAAAGTCTATAAATAATCAGAATTCTGTAAAAATAGTAAAATCTGAAGCACAAATTATTCAAAGGTGGATCCAATCTTTGGAAGCATTTAATAGCCTACCTTTAACAACCAGGAAAAAATAGTGAGAAAACCTGTTCCTTAATATAGCAAATGCTAAAAATATCAAGCAAGCCTTCATAGCTGTGTGTGACCATGGAGTAGCTTGCAGCGTTCTCTTAATCTCTTTGCATCTCAAGTGGCTGCTTTAGTGTCACATAGATAAATTCTTCAGGATAGCCAATGCCTCAGGGGCAAGGCTGATTATAATCCATCTATTCTTTACAAAATTTTCTTTCTTCATTTTTAGCCTTAGCATTAAAACTAAACTTTAAGCTTGCAATATTATTTACAATTGTAAAGCAAAATATAATTACATGGCCACTACACAGCATAACTCTAAGGGAATTGTGTTCCCTGGATGATTATGACGGTGGCTTTTGATAGTAATGTAAAATTTGGCGTTGTTAAAATAATGGTACACTTAACAACAACTTAGATTGCGGCTGGAGGAAGAAAAATGAAAAATAAAACATTGTGCTAATTAAAAATATAGTTAATATCCATTAACTGCAGAATATGGAGTAGTGGATATTAATTATGGTTGAAGAATTAAGAAAGAGCTGAAGAAACACATTTGAAACTAAATTTGGGCAATGGTATTACTAAAGCAGCAGTGAAGTGCTCATATTTTATGATCAATTTATATTATATGAAGATGATAAATCCAGAAAATTGGATGTAGAAATAATTTTTAAAGTTATGATATATAAAGACAATAAACTGGAAGAAAATATCTACCACGTATACTGTCCCATTCAAAGGAACAAGATAAAAATCCAGAAACCAACAGTGAAGAAAATCAGACTTTGGACATGCCAGCAAAAGATTTTTAAAAAGTGATCTGCAATATTCTCAAAGAGATAAAGGAAAAATGGAGAAATAACTGAAGGACATCAGGAAAATTATGAAGGAACAATATGAGAATCTTGATAAAGAGAATTTTTAAAGGAATGAAAAATGAATACTGGAGTTTAAGAATAAAAAAAAAAATGAAAGGAAAAATTCCCTGAGGAGTTTCAAGAGCAGATTGGAGCTAACAAAAGAAAGAATTGGTGAAGTTGAAGACAAGGCATGGACTTGATTCAGACTGAGAAGCAGAAAATAAAAAGAATGTGAAAAAGTGAACAGAATCTAAGAGACCTGTGGGGCACCATCAAGTATACCAATATATCCATTATGGGAGTCCCAGAAGGAGAAGAAAACAGAAAGTAGCAGAAGGAATGTTCAAAGAAATAATGGCAGAAAATATTCCAAATTTAATGAAAGGCATGAATGTGCCCATTCAAGAATTCCAGTGTATACCAAACAATATAAACTGAAAGAGAATCATATCCAAACACATTATAGTCAAATAGTCAAACCAAAGACAAGGAGAGAGTCCTGAAAGCTGCAAGAGAAAAGCAATCTTATATCCAAAGGGGTCCCAATAAGACTAAATGTCTATTTTTTATAAGGAAACATGGATGCAAGAAGGTATCGGGATGAAATATTTAAAGTGCTGAAAGAAAGCAATTGTAAACGACAATTTTATATCTGATGAAAATGGCTTTCAAAAATGAGGGAGGTGGGCAGGCCACGGTGGCTCAGTAGGCAAGAATGCTTGCCTGCCATGCCAGAGGACCCGGGTTCGATTCCCGGTGCTTGCCCATGTAAAAAAAAATGAGGGACGTATTAAGAAATGCAAAGATTGTTTATAAAACGGAGGGAGTTTGCCATCATTAGACCTGCCTTATAAGCTTTGCTTTTAGGTAAACCTACAACTTATTTAATAAATAAACAAATAAATAAATTTAAAAATTAAAAGAGAATGTAAGAATTCAGAGCTCTTTTCTCCACCAGACCCAAAATAATGAAGAGAGAGGTTACTAGAAGGAACTTGAGAGAAACCCTTGGTTTCTTTTCAAGAATCAGAGTCTCTACAGGGACTGAGCCAGGAAGAGAAATCATCTGATGCTCTTTTCCTTTATCACCCCCAGGTTCTTGCTGGGGCTCCCATTGTCTGAATCCTGTCCAATTCAGAGGCCACAGGAGCTTTATTGCACAGTAGTTTACTCCAGAGACTTGTGGAGTTTCCCAAAACCTTACAGGGAGTTTGTGACGTCATATTATTTTCATGATAATTCAGAGATGTTAGTTGCCTTTTCTACTCTCAATCTGTCAGTAAGGAACACCAGAGTTTCCCAAAGGTTATAAGACTTTCAATATCACAAAGGATTGAATGTAGAAACAGATATGATAATGTTAGTCATATATTGATTTAGATATTAAACAGATTTACATAAGTAGAAAATAGATATAGTGATAATGTGATATATTTTTTTCAATCTTTTGATTGAATTTAACTTTTGTGAATTAAAACTTTTGTGACACTGAATAACATCTAATGGCAATAAACATTTGTGGAACTGAAATTCTTATACATTGGTGATGGCAGTGTGAAATTCCTATGATGTATGTAGAAACTAATCAGAAAATATTTGTTGACTTAGCATAGACATTTTTAAATGTTTTTACATTTACACATTTAAATGCACATTTCCAAATATAATATGTTGTATTATTTTACAAATATATAACAGAAATCCACACTGCCCCATGCGTCTATGAGTTTTTAGGAAATCCACTTTGAAGACCATATCGTAATGATTACAAAGCACTGAAACTTAAGAACTAGTCTGTTTTACTACAACACTGTTTCTAGACAAAAGGCTGGAAGCAGCTTACTTAATTCTGTTTTGAAATGGTTAGTCAAATGATATTACATCAATATTTCAAATGATTTTGAATCAATCAAAAGAACATACCTTTAAGAAGACCCATTATTTATGGCTAAATGAAAAACAAAGTTACAGATTACTTTCCTTATGGAGTTAGTGTTTGCAGCTTAAGCTGTGCAGGGCTAAGACACAGTGGCTCCGTGAAGCCATCAATGTACAAACTTTGTTCTACTTTTTGCCCCAAGTTCCTATGGATACCCACATCCTACCCCTCATACAGATGCTTCAGGCAGAAAGAAGGGTGAATGGGGTGAAAGCTTAACAGGTGGGTCAGCTCAGTTTGTATCCCTTTAAAAACTATCCAAAAAGCCTACCCAGTGTTTTCTGCATCCTTCACGTTGCTCGGAACTCTGTCACATGGTACCCCTATCAGAAAGGAAGGTTATCAGAGTGAATATTTTAACAGGACATATTGGCAATCTGAAAAAAAAAGGAGGGAGGGCTTCTAATTGTCAGGAGGAAGAGAATGATGAAAACAGGTGGCTAGCATCGTTTACAAATCCTCTGGATGTGTGCATTGTTTCATAGGATTGTATGACTGTGCAAATAAACAAAGAACTGAGGCAATCTACTAAAACATGACATCACATGAAGATGGGGCATAGAAGACATTATTAACTTTTAAAACCATTTGTATTGCTTCATATATTACAATAGGAACTCATGCTATTTCCGTTTCAAATGAAATTATTAGAAAAAATGAAAGAATAAAAATTGGATGAAAATGGCTCACAAAAGAAAAATTTCAGCACAATTAAAAATTCATGTTAAATTGTATGGAGTCCTACAATATAATGAGCATATTAAATTTAATATTCTACTTAAAAAGTTATACTGGTCATGATCACCAGAAGACAAAAACCAGAAACAGTGAACACTGGTTGCCTTTTTGGGGATGGATGTGGGTAGAAGGAAAAGATGATGAGAAATCTGAAATTCTGCTTTATATACTCCCATACAGTTTTTAAAATCATGTACCTATAATATCTTACTATATAAATAGCAAAGGCTTGAATTGACCAACATTCTGTAAAATGGAGAAAAAGGAAGGGACAGAATATGAATGACAGAGTCCAAAATCTCCAAAGATGGTGAGGACCTCAGAATGACAGGCTTGAAGCGGAGCAGAGGAAGATATGTTTGGAAATTAATTGGGGGACAGATTACCGAGTAACATAGAATGACACCAAGTCAGGGAGTTTAAATTAATCTCATGGTCAGCAAAGATTTGCTTTAAATGAAAATGAGAATGGAGTTATAAAAATTGAATTCCTGGAAAAAAACAACTAGAGACAAAGATCAAGAAAAGGAAAGACAGAGTGATGTGTTTCTTTAGGGATATTGAGGGAGCGATGATGGCTGAGAGCTCAGAATGATTGCTGACTTAGGTATGTTTTCCCTGAAGGAGATGGCATTGGCACTAGAAGTATTACCAACAAGGTTTAGGCACTCTAAAAGAGCTTGACCAGTTATGACAGCTGTGACTATCTCATATGGTTGGATACAGAGTGCATGAAGGGGGAAGGCAATAGTCAGAACACACAGGTTGGGTCTGCATTTGCGACGCTTGTAGATTGTGCTTAAGAAATTGAATTTCATTCTATGAGCAAAAGGAAGGCACTGGAATTCTTTAGAAGGGAGCTTTCATTTGAGAATTGCTCTAAAAATATGTAAAGGGAAAATTAGGATAGAGTAGAGACATATGGACAGATTCAGCACACTTTTCAGAGTTCCAGAAAAAAGATGAACAGAGCCTGAAATAAACAGATAACAGTAGAACTAGAGAGAAGAGGATGAATATGACATATGTAATAGAGATACAATTAGGAGACTCGGGTTGTTATCTATATTGAAAAAGTCAGTGATGCCATATATGTTTAGTAGTGAATTTTATTTAATTTAAAATAGACACTTCTGACTTTTTTTTTTCGCCAGTTTTGTAAACTACATTTAGGTGTCATGAAACAAATGTGTGAAGAAATCTGTATTGCGAGTATTGAGCATATGTTTGCATATTGAATAACACATTTCATTGTAAACACATTGTATGAAGAACATCATTTCACACCACTTTAATGATCAATATGTCTCTTCAAGAAAGAGGTTAGCTTAAAAGTAGAATTTCTACTACCTGTAAACTTTCTGAATAATGGGTATTGTAAGGATATATGTGAAGAGTGCAAATGTTGGTATTGAATGTTTTGCTTAACTTAATATTTAAATGTTAAGTAGAATATTAATATCTTTGGCTTTTCAAAACATTGTTTGAGTGGTTGTATCAGCTAGGAGAAACTAGGTTATCCTGTGGTGACAAACAAGCATAGGTCTCAATGGCTTACAAGAAACAGATAAAGGAAGAAAACACAGGCATATTTCCTGTTCTTGCTTTAAGTCCATCTCAGAGTTTTCCCAGGAAAGACCTAGGATGGTGGAGCATTCTCTATCTGGAACATGTCTAGTCACCATGGTGGAGAAGGGGACATGTTACACATCTCTTAGAGACTTCTGCCCAGAAATTACACGTCTTTGTTCTTTATGTCACTCATCAAAGCAAGTAGTATGGCCACTATAACTTACACTTAGGGGTATAGAATCCTACCATATGCTTAGGAGAAAACTAGAATTATAGAGCAACAGTACTTACATCTACCACAGTAATATATTATTTTATTTTACTTATTTGAGAAGAAAGATTCTGGTATGCAAAAAAAAAGAAAAGAAAATAACATCCAAATGGAATGAAATTTCTATCCATGTACTTAACATTAGAACATTAAAGATAAGTATGCTCAGTAATAAGAGCTTTGAAGGAATGCTAAATGTAATCACATTGGTTTTATAGAAATTTTAATTAAGTTAGAAATCTTGACAAGAATAAAACTTGTGTCACCTCTCCATTTTTTTGTAATAAAGATTTTAGTCCTAATTGCTAATTTACTCAGTATAAGCCATGTATGTGCTCTGTATAGTGGACAAGTGCATACCACATTGCAATGTTTGTATTGGTTGCAAAGAGGACTTTGTCTCCTAAAAGGCTAAATTTGTAACAAAGTTTTAACAAAGATTTTTATATAGTACTTTCTGAAGTTGTTATTTTTGAAGTTTTCATTACTATGCCTTCATGAGTCTCTAAAATTAGACTGGTGAAAAACAAAATTGTCATAATGTGGTACAGCATATCAATAAGCATCTGTTTAGTTTTCTTCTGTACAGACCATAAGGAAAGAAAATTACAAAGAAAACCAAAACAAGCACCATCCTTTTCTTTTAGCCAAGTGTCCACCTTTTAAAAGGGAGATTCGCTTATTGGTATCAAGACTTTTTGAGACTTCAAATTTTACTAATGCAATGACAGAAATAATAGCTACCAAAAACGGAGTAGTTTCTGCGTACCAGACATAATATATTAAATATGTAACACACATCAAATAACATGCAAATAATCCTTAGGATTATCACATTCCAGTTGTTTCTATTCCAATTTTGTTCATATATAATTCATAAGCCATAAAATTCACTCTTTAAAAAGTTTAATTTAGTTTTCTTTAGCTAAATATACAGAACTACATGTACAAACAGCACCATCATTGGATATTTTGGAGGGACTGCATGGTTCGGGAATCGAACTTGGGTCTCCCACATGGAAGGTGGGTATTCTAACCACTGAACTACCTCCATCATTGGATTTTAGAACATAGGGTGATGTGCACCCTCCATCATTGGATTTTAGAACATTATGATAAACCCAAAATGAAACTCGGTACCCATGAGCAGTCATGGGTACCGAGCAGTCATTCTCCCCTCTCTTCAGTCATGAGCAGTCATTCTCCCCTCTCTTCAGTCCCTGGCAACCATTAATTTATTCCTTTTCTCTATGGCTTTTCCAATTCTGGAAATTTCATGTTAATGGAATCATATGATATGTATCCTTATGAGCCTGGCTTCTTTCAATTAGCATAATGTCTTCAAGACTCATTCATGTTACAGAAAATATCGGTGCTTTGTTCCTTTCGATGGCAAAATAATTTTCCATTGTATGCATGTACCATATTTTGTTTATCCATTTATCAGATTATGGAAATTTGGGCTATTTCTACTCCAGGGCTATTATGCATAATGCTGCTATAAACATCTGTGTCCAATTTTTTGGGTGGACATATGTTTTCAAGTTCACCTAGGAGGGGACTTACTAGGTGTTCTAGTTTGTATTTAGCTGCCGGAATGCAATATATCAGAAACAGAATGGCTTGTAAGAAGGGGAATTTAATAAGTTGCTAGTTTACAGTTCTAAGGCTGAGAAAACGTCCCAATTAAAACAAGTCTATAGAACTGTCCAGTCTAGGCATCCAGGTAAAGATACCTTGAACAAGAAGGCTGATGATGTTCAGGGTTTCTCACTCAAGTGAAAAGGCACATGGTGAACACAGTCACGGTTTCTCACTCGGCTGGAAGGGCACATGGTGAGCGTCTTCTGCTAGCTTTCTCTCCTGGCTTCTTGTTTCATGAAGCTTCCTGGGAAACGTTTTCCTTCTTCATCTCCAAATTGCTGGCTAATGGATTTTCTGCTTCATGGTGGCTATGTCATTCTCTGCTCTCTCTGAATCTCCTTCATTCTCGGAAATGTTTCCTCTTTTATAAGACTCCAGAAACTTACCAAGACCCACCCAAATGGGTGGAGACATGTTGTCGCCTAATCCAGTTTACAACCACTCTTGATTAAATCACATCTCCAGGGAGATGATCTGACTACAGTTTCAAACAGTATTGAATAGGGATTATTCTATCTTTATGAAATGGGATTTTGATTAAAACATGGCTTTTCTAGGGGACATACATTCTTTCAAACCAGCACACTGGGTCATTTGATAACACTACTTAACTTCTTGAGGAACTGCCTAACTCTTTTCCAGAGTAGAAATATCATTTTCCCACTAGCAATGTATATGAGGGTTCTAATTTCTCCAAATCCTTTCCAATGTTTATTATTGTCCATCTTTTTGGTAATAGTCATCTTAGTGGGTTTGAAGGAGTAACAAATTTTGTCTAGGCTTTGCATTTTACTAATGGCTAGTGATGCTGAGCATCTTTACTGTGTTCAGTGGCCTCTCATATGATATGTCTTTGGAAAAATGTCTATTCAAGTCCTTTGCCCTTTTAAAAAAATGTTATTTAGCTCTTTATTTTTTAGTCTTAAATGTCATTTATATACTCTGGATACAAGTCCTTTGTCAGACATGTGATTTATAAAAATTCCACTGATTTTTGAGATTTTATATTCACTTTCTTAGCTAAATCCTTTGAGGCATAAAAGTTTTTAATTATGATAAAGTCCAATTTATGTATTTTTTTTTCTTTTGCTGCGTGTGCATTTGTTGTGACATCTAAGAAACCATTGCTTAATCCAAGATCACAGATACTTAGTCTTATGTTTTGTTAACAGAGTTTGAAAGTTTGGAAACTTAGGTTTATATCTTTGGACACATTGAATTAATTTTTGTATGTGATATGAAGCAGGGGTCCAACTTCATTCTTTCAGGAATAGAGATAAATTTTTTTCAGTACCATTGTACTGAGGCTAAGATAAGTAAAGTGACTTTTCAAAGAACATGACACCCTATAAATGATAGACTCCAAAGCCTTTCACCAAATAAGAAGCTCCTGGTCTCTGAATCCCAATGTTTGTTTGTGTGTGGGTTCTTTGAATTATTTCAGCATCTATGAACCTATATATCAACCACTTAAGTTCTGCAAACTAAATGCATAAAAGTTCAACTACCATAACACAAGAAATTCACGATAATTTTTGACACTCTAGAGGAAATAACATGTTTATACATGTATTTAAGTCTAAATATACATATACATATATTACATACATGTATAATTATGCCATATAATACCATACTGTAAAGACTCCGGACATTTCACTGTTTAGAATGAGACATTTGCCATATACATTCCACTCCAACATAATCAGGGGATATAAACAGGTACTTATTTGTCATCATTTGGCTATATTGCCTCTAAAGTACAAAGATTAATGCGTGGTAGATTTTTCAGGATCTGTAGACTCAAATGTTTAGTATATTGTGCTGATTTGAAATGGTTATGTACTCCAGAAAAGCCGTGTTTTATAATCCAATCGTGTGGGTATGGACCTATTGTGGGTGGGATAATTTCATTAGGTTGTTTCCATGGAGATATGACCCATCCAATTCAAGGTGGGTCTTAATACTTTTACTGGAATCCTCTACGAAGAGAATAAGAGGCAGAGAACAAAAAGACCACTCAGAGTTGACACAGAGAACAGAGAGATGAAATCCAGTGTTTTCCCCAGAAGAGCTAAGAGAGGACCCATAGGTGCTTAGGGAAAGAAAATGCCCCAGGAGAGGCCAAAGGGACCCACAGGAGCTGAGAGACCCATTTTGAAACTAACCCAGGAAAGAAGGGCAGTGGACGTTGTCATGTGCCTTTCCATGTGACAGAGAAACCCCCCCACTGGATTGGCTTTTCTTGAGTGTAGGCAGCCTCTTGTTCATGCCTTAATTTGGACATTTTCATTGTTTTAGAATTGTAATTTGTAACTTTAAACATCCCCGTTTTAAAAGCTGATCCATTTCTGGTATATCACGTTCCAGCAGTTCTAACGAACTGAAACATACATGAAAATTACAAATTATCATGCTTTCTGATAGAAAGTCAAATCCTTGAGATAAAACTCTAAGAAGATGCATTAAAAATAATGCATCTTATTATTAATGCTTAATGTTTGTGAAATATTTAGATGACAGCTAACACAAATAATAGTAGCTATGTTTAAAGTACAAAATATGAGGCATAGAAGAGAGTTATCTAAATTATATAGATGATACTAAGATCATTTTTTTCTGTTATGTGTTCCTATTCAGCTTATTTAGAGTGTGAGAATAATGACTTTCAGAAAGCAGGTCCATTTGTTATATTGTGCAGCTAAATTTTTCCATCCCACAAGTTAAATGTTTATTATTTGTTTGTTTTCCTCTCTTCCCATATCTTAGGTCAGCGATCTGGCTCCACTGAACCCTAGAATCCCAGGTATAAGTTTTAATATTGTTGTGAATATCAATGGGATTAATATGCATGAAAATGATTTGTTTATAGCCATGCAAATGGCATTTCAGTAGCACCTATCACTCTCTGAAAGTATCTGATTCATGTATTTGTTGATTTTTTTCACCTTTCTCTCTCTCTCCACCTGATTTTTTTAGTTCCACTACTTTATCTAATTGCCTCAAACAATGGCTTACACTTTGTAGACATTCAAAAAAATTAGTTTTTTTGTTGGCATCGGGGTCATCATTGCTATTAGGTAAAAATCGACAAATGTTTACACACTTTTGAGCCACCTGTATCAACTTATGTTTAAATGTCAGTATATTGACATTTTATACATTACTAAATGAAATGGAAATGAAGGAATACAAATTATACTTTATGAATTTTCTTGTAAAATATCTATTGATTAACCCAGGTATCAAATACTAGATGATGTAGGAACTAGTCATAATTGAAATTTATTCATAATTTGAGCATTTGATTATATTTGTTGTACCACTTGGCTGAAAGCTTTGTTATCATTATTGTTTTTATCATTGGTTTTAGTAGCTTTAAATCAACTTGAAACCACCCATTTTTACCCACTTAGAGATATACACTAGCTACTGAACCAGCAGGTGGCCCATTAATTGAAGAGACTCATTCAACATAATCAATATAACTCCAGGCCTTTATTAGCTCTAGAGTCTTAACATTCGTGTCTCTTGAAAAATCAAGATTATGAATTTCATTTAAATCCTATTTACTGAAGGAATTATACATTTTATCATAAAGTAAAGATTGGTATTATTTTAGAGGTATCATTCTTAATTTGATTTCAGCAATTTATATAGAAATGTGTTTTATGCAAATGGACATGGAATATGATATTTTTTAAATTTAAAGATATTTTCTAATGCAAAACTCAATAAATCACAAAGAAAAACAGTAAATACAGTGAATAATGGAAGCAATTTCTCTTTACCTCTTCTAAATATTAAAATGTGTCAAAACAACAAAGGAAAATCCTAGAGTTTTCAGCAATAAAATACACTGAATATATTAAATGACATAAAATGCAAGGCAAACCATAACAAAGAGAACCATAAGAAAAATAATGATGGCTGATGAAATAATTAAAATGAACTGATATAAATTGCCAAAGACATTAGCTTTAATAACTCTATGCTTCATAAATATGAACTGATGCTAGAGTCTATGAGATGTTATAATAAAATTTCAGCTCTTCTGGCTGTCAATTTAAAAAATAGACATAATTGATAATTAAGAATAAACCAGCCATGGTATACTATTCAGTTTACTGAAGCATAATCATAATCAAAAGGCAGCTCTCGTGTTAAAACTGGCCTTCTTCACTAGTGATTGGTGAAAATTTTAGTTCTGACGAAGAGGATTGCTTGTGTCTTGGTTCTTCTGCAACTTCAAATTTTGTCATCTTAGTTCCTTGTCACTCACCAATTTTTTTCTTCTTCATCAAAGATGGTAGTCACTTTTCTTGTATAAGGAAAGTATATATTTTATACAAAATGTAACATGAAATCATAAATCCCAGAGTTTGCAATGGCATCAGGCATTAGTTTTCATCAATATGGGGAAAAGCAGTAAGAAGAAAAGAAATGCTTTGATCCCTCTGTAACGATGTAATCGATGAAGTATGTATATTCCATTTTATTTTCATTATTCTGTGAGGAAATAAAATCCTAGTGTACCTAATAACAGTGCTAACGAAGTGTAACATTTGACTCCCCAAGGATAAACTAATAAAAAATCATGAACTAGTGAAGGGACCAGAAGAAAGTACCTAGTTACAACTAAAATCACCCATAAATCAAAGCTGCTAAGTAGGTAGGCTAGGCAAAGCTGGATAAGTGACAAAGCAGGAACATACCACAATCAGACTTGAGGACTGCTCAGAAACTGCAAACTTCGAAGCCAGCTGTCCTCCTGGTGTGTCTGAATGTGAGAGCCCCAGACGTTCCAGCCACATGGACGACTCATATACCTCCCATCCAGGGCATTCCTTTGCCCTTTTAGGACTTTATTTTGGCTTCTCTCTCTAAACGGAACACAGTTGCCTCATTGACTCCAAATTCTTCCTATAATCCAAGGCCAATTTGTCCCTTAAAATATTCATAATATTTAACCTTTTCTTATGCTATATAACAAAAAGAGAATAATTATGCTGATTATGTAATGTAACATTCTATCTTGCAGTTTCTTATCTATGGCTTATTTCTTGTATGGACTCTCAAAAACAAGAATTAGATATCATGTTTTTAATCTCTCAAAATGCATAGTGCTTTACACATAGTATTATACAAATGTTTGTAGAGTGAAGACAAACAAAGCCTAAACTATATATATTAATAAACATTTAACACATATTAACACTACCATAGGAAGCATGTAAGAGTAAGCACAATTGTGAAATACCTATGAGAAATGGGTCCAGAGAGGTTAAATATATTGATTAGATAGCTTGGCAAAACAAGAATTCAAACTCAGAAGCACTCTTCTGAAATTTCCTGCTCAGTTAAGTATCTCCAATGATAACTAAATAAATTTACCCAATGAGAGCAGATTAATGGATTAATGTCAACTAGGATAGTCTTCTCTCACATAATGATGCCATCTCTGCACCCAGTCTTTTGATATTCCATTTCTTTTTATTGAAGAGATGAATAACAACTGAGAAAGCATGCTCATAAAATTTTTACATGGCAGAAAATTACTGTTTCTTGCTTCTTTGACTCTATGCCTGCTGTCTATTCTGTTTAGTATGTAATTATTTTCCTTGTATATCTGATAAATACTTATTCATTATTCAAAATCCAAAGCCAAAGTCAATTCTTCTGAAAGGCCATGCCCTTAAATCTTCCCTTCAGTCATCATAAAAGAAAAGAAAAGAAATTCAATTTATTACCACTGCACCTTTGATTATCCTTCTCTACAAGGCTACTAATCCCCTAATGACTTCCCAGGCTCATGAACACCAATTGCCCTCTTTTTTCACTATGACCCAAAAATTTTTCAATTTCTATGGTCTTTTCAAAAATTCTATGATGCGCAAGTGCTGAGTTCATTTTCCACTCCCTGCCCGCCATAACCTGTTTTCTTTGCCTGGACTACTCCTCAGCATCCCCATCTTTCCTTAGTTAACCAACTCGCATGTTTTGGTCTCCATTTAAACGCAACTTAGAGAATCTTTCTAATCATCCACAATAAGTTAGGTGCCTTTCGATCGTTCACTTTATGGCCCTCTGTGTTTTCCTTCAGAGCACATTTAAAGATTTGTCATTATATTTTGGTTTGTTTGTTTAATGTTTACCACCCATTTGGATGATAAATTCCATGAGGGCAGGCACCATATCCATTTGTTCATCACACCACACACAATATGCATTTATCATAAACATTTCTTATGCCACTAATACTGTTTATTTACTGCTATAGCTGTCTTCATTTTGAATCACATTGAATTCCTTAGGCTGGAGTTGCTTTCAATTTATTCCTGTATTTCTGGAGATTTTCTAACATTTATCAAGGCATTTGCTATCTGCTCAGAAATTGATTATAATCTTGATAAAATTAGTGATAATTAATAAGGAAATTGTGCTAAGAAGAAGAATGCCACCCAAAGATATACAATTTCTAATTCCTGAAACCAGTTACATTACATGGCAAAAAAAAAAAAAAAAGGTTAAGTTTAAGGACCGTGAGATGGAAAGATTATCTGCATTACACTGATGAGCCTATTCTAATTACATGAGTCCTTAAAAGCAGAGAACTTTTCTTGGAGATGGCCAGAGAGATGTTATATCACAGAAGAAGAGTCAGAGATGTGACCTTGCTGTCTTTATAGATGGAAGAAGGCCACAATCCAAGGAATGTCAGTGGCCTCCTGAAGCTGGAAAATGCTAAGAAATAGGTTCTTCCCTAGAACTTACAGAAAAAAACATAGCTCTACAGACATGATTTTACCCCAGTGAGCCCCTTGTCAAACTTTGGAGTTACAAACATAAGATATTTTTTGTTGTTATTTTAAGCCACTAAATACCTGGCAATTTATTATAGAAACAATAGAAAGCCAATACAAGAATACATAATACACAAATAAGATGAACGAAACAAAAAACAGAAAAACTGAATTATTCAGATAGACTAATTGAAGCCAACATGTTTCAATTTACTATATATCAATAGAAATCTTTATATTTAAGACACACATTTAATTGTATCATGGATATCTGAAGTTTCAATGATTCATATATAAAAGATTTGAGTTTTTAACTTGACTGTGATGATAATAGAAGTATGAATTGTGAAACTGCTCCTGAGGCAGCTAATGGGACTTGACACTATATTAATAGAAATCTATTGGTGGCAGTAGAAGAAGCAATTGAGTCCCTCTATTCCAAAGTATCCAAAGGGCATCACATCTGTTGTATTTTGCACTATGGCACCATGCCATATTTTTAAAATACTGATAAACTGTTGGATATGCAGGAGGATACACAAAATTATACATAGAGTTCTTAAAAGAACTGGCTTGAAACAGGCTAGACTCAAATGGTTATAAGTCAAGGTAATTATCCACAACTATCGGTAATGGTATTGGTTAATGGTAATTACTCACAAATACCCACAGGCATAGGCAATTTGATCTTCAATATATGTAGATATACAAAGAAGAAGGAGTGTCAGTGAATCACTGATACTGGAATTGATTCTTTACTCTAGAAAGGGTAGGAATAGATTCAGCACCAAAGAGAAAGTGCCACTTCTCCTGTACAAAATTCTAATTAGACAGTGATCTGAAAATCTACCAATGAGTTGTTACCAACATATATATTTCTTCCTGGTACTAATCTACAAGTATTCTTTTTACCTGAATAGACAGCCATTATTATTCTTTTTTAATACTAGGAACACATAACTATCCAGATTTTTGCTGTTGTTCATAACCTAATTGGACTTGTATTATTCAATGGAATGCAATTACATGTATTGAGCAAAAGAAATTAACAGTTAAAAGTTAATATAAACATATTCTCTTAAGACAAATAATGACAAGAAATAGCTCATGGTCAATATGGAATGCAGTTAAGAACTCGACTAAGAAAAATATTAGATTAATAGTGTCTCATCAACCAGTCAATCAGATTCGTATGTAGCAAAAGCAAACATAGGAATAACAAATAATAAGGTAGCTAGAAAAAGTTGTAATTTATAATAATGACAGGCTAGATTATTTTGATTAATTATTTCACTAATTATAATGACCAAAACTGCTGGAGTTAAAAAACAAAATCAGAAATTTAAATATAGTATAGAATTCCAAGGTCAACATTTTGTTGACAGCCTATAGCCAAAGTAAAAATCCGTATACAGAAGCACCAAACTGACTGTGCCCTGGGGGAATTTGAAAATATCAGTCAGTGGATTTTTGCGTCCTCCACAGAGCTAAAAGGACAATAATTACCCAATTGAGTCTATTCGAGATAGAGTCTCAGTTCGGGGACCTTCCCCACATTAAAGTGCAGCCCCAAAATGTGACTTAATGTAAATAGGAAGAAGGTTTACATACCATCCTCTCCCCATAGCCACATTAATAACAGAAAAACCACATTGTCTATGTGCAAATGAAGGTAGAAAAATCTAAAAATTCCTGAGAACTTGTTTAAGATGGTCTTGCATGGCAGCGCACGCCAGGACCTGCCAGAACAGATGCCTAGCCTCTCTGGAAGAGGGCAAATCAATCCTCGCTTTGGGAAGCCCCTTTTGATAATTTTCAAGGGCAATTACCACAAAGCAACCAAACCTGATAGGAAAATAGGGAAAGCAGAGCACATAAACAAAACCAAAGTAGAATCAAAGACACAAAATCATTCTTTAAAACACTAAATTAAAAAATTGAAAAATCTATAAAGATCAAGATATTATGAAAAGTGATATAATAAATTTGAAAACAGAACAAATAAACCTTCTGAATGAGGCATTCAATACATTCGTAAAGTCAGGAGAGATTTGGAAAGTGTGATGAAAATATTTGACTTAAAATACATATATAGAACAATGTCCACAACAACTGAGGAATAAAGAACACATGAATCATTTACAAAAGTTGTCCATATCCTAGAGTAAAAAGCTAATGTAAAGTTTGCAAAATACTGAAACCATAGAGGATACACTTTCTATTCACACTGTAATTTAGATAGTCAATTTAAAAAAAAGTCTGGAAATACAGACATACTTCTAAATGGCTGATGAGGAAAAATAACATATTTTTAAATATTTTAAATTGAATGATGTCAAAATCACAATGGTAGTTAATAGTAGAGAAAACTTATAGACAAATTATATACATATATATATGTATTGAAGAAAAGCTGAAATGGAATCGAGCTAAGCATTCTCTCAATAATTTAAAACAAGAAATGCAAAATATAAACAAAAGAGTTAGAAGGAGGAAATAATAAAAAATAGTATAATTAAAGAAACAAAAATCACACAATTTAACGTCAAAAAAAAGACTAAAATTGGTTCATTGTAAGCACTAATTAAAATGAAAAATGTCAAAGAGGGGCAAAAAGAGGGAGAGAAAGTATAAATATACAATATCTATAATGAAAAGGAGATATACTTCGACAATTTACATATACGACATCAGTGCTTAGAAAACTATAAATTAATAAAATCAAATCAATAATAAATGGAGAAACTGCATAATTACTTAAACATTTAAGATTGTATTGCTAGAAAAAATAGTCCAAAATGAAAAGTCCAGACCCAGGGAGAATCACCTGTAAGTTTGACAAAAAATATAAAGAAGACAAAATTTCTAATAAGTACAAATCTTCTAACTTAATTTTATGAAAGTGAGAAAAAACCTAATACCCAAATCATGTAAGGACAGTTCACAAAATGAAAATTGCAGAGCAATCCCATTCATGGATACAGTTGTGAATAATTTAAATAAAATTTTAGTAAACTGAATCTGGCAATACGTAAAAATATTCATGGTAATTAAAACATATTGCAGTAACATTATAAATTGCATGAAAATATTAAAAGAGAAAATACATGATGAAAGAGTTTTAATGATAATCTCAGTAGATGCAGAAAAAGCTATTAATAAATTTATTATTAATAAATTTCAAAATACCTTTATTACAATGCTTATATAAAATTTTAGTCAGAAATATACTGCAACTATATTTCTATATAAATATAGAAATTTTCTCTATAAAATGTGACAATTTATAGTGAAAGAATGGCTACTGTTAAAAATGTATTTAAAGCTTTCTTTTTCGTATCTATAAAAGACCAGTGCTCTAAATAAACTTGAAGAAAATACGATGATCATAATTCCATGATATTTTCCTATTTCTAGTTCTCTACATATTAGATTAACAATGGTTATAGAAAATGATTTGTTGTTGTTAAATGGAAGTAACACCTTCAGAACTACATCCTTAGGCAAAATTAATTTACCTACTAATTTAATCTAAGGGTATTGTTGATTTCTTTATCACTGCTAAGTATCTCAATTCTTGAGAAATTAAGAATTAAATTTTAGTTGGCCAGTAACAGAGAGAAGATTCTTTAAAGTATATTGGCTAAATATGAATAGATTATTATTGCTATATATATTAACTTTTTTTGCAATAGTAAAGGGTTCAAGAGTGCACAATGCATTCATATTCATATTTATTCTACATAGCACTTTTATTAAAATTGTGTTTCATGAAGTTAAATATTTAGGATATTTGTTGTATCAACTAATTCCTTTAGGTGATGACATGGTAGAAGATGAATATTGTTCATCTTCCCTTATTCCGTATTGATATTGAATGTTTTTCCTATTATTGGATCATTATATATTGTGTTGAATTATATTTAAAAATCATATAATAAATTATATTTAATTATATTAAATAAATAATATTGTTTATTTAATTTAAATAAATACATTAAATTTGGAAGATATAAGTGAGTATCTAGAAGAATGAAAATTATGTTTATGTCTAAATATTAAGCTAATGCAATCTATCCTTTATTGAAAGTTTGCACAAATAAAGGTACAGTTGATAGCTTTAAGCAAAGTGTAGACCTCTTTTATGGATAATACAAACAGTAAGGCTCATGCAACATAAAACTATTTTCATTCAAATAATTTGTGTTTTCAGGGCAGGCCATGGTGGCTCAGCAGCCAGAGTTCTCGCCTGCCACACCAGAGACCTGGGTTCAATTCCTGATGCCTGCCCATGTTAAATAAATAAATAAATAAATAATTTGTGTTTTCAATGAAAGAGTAAAAATTTATAGATATCTTGGAGTTCTACCTAGATATACATAACAAAAAATTTCTTTAAAATTTTACTAGATACTTTTCTATATTTTCCCTAAAAAGAGCCAACTTCTGTTTTAAATGTACTTTTCCAATATTTGCAAAAGTGAACTGATCGTCAGTAGCCCTAAGCTGATTTATATATTGACATTTAAAAAATTGACTGTGCTTTTATTTTATTTTTTTTCTTAATTTTTAGAGTCTAGGTTTAGAACAACAGCCACTTTCATTTGCTAAGGGGCTTTCCTCCCATATCAATTGTTTTGAAATTGTGAATGAAGGTCCAGGAGTGCCATGAGTGCTCCTGACATCAAGTATATTGGTTCATTAACATATTCCTTAGTTTTTAGTCTTGTCATACAAGATATAGCACTTATAAATACAGCATATTTCCTATGACTAGTTTAATAAAGTACTTAAACTAAAATTATTGTTAAGTTGGCATTCTTATAAAAGAAAATTTGGGCAAAGATTGAAAAAACTGTTCCATTGGCTACCACAAGTGGTGTAAATGTTGAATGAGCAATCCTACATGTAATTAATTAAAATATATGATATTTTTGAAGAATACTTTTTAATAGTGATAATTACTGTTTATCATACATGTTGGAGGTAACCAAAGCTCACCAAGACTTGTGTATATCCGGTGGGAGTACAGAACTGTCACTTTACATTTTATAAACCCAGTATTAATGTCAGTTGCTATATTAATAATACTGCTTTACTGTTATTTTAGATGCATTTGGTGAATAATTGAAGCAGAGGGAACTCATTCACTCAGTGGGCACCATCCATTGATGCAAGGCTTCAAAGTAACTTCAGTTTGTCTTTTCCTGAGCAAGTAAGCAATCTGAGCCTCCATTTTACAAAAATAAAAAATAAAAAATGTATTAGATCATTCTTTAAAACACTAGGTATTCATTGTATTACTTTCTTTTTTATTCTTGGCAGAAAAGTTGAATCTAAATGGAAGCTCACACAAGTGCAATTGAAATATGTGTATTCCAATGCATTGAAACAATTTCTGCTTCACTATAACTGAAAACCCTCACGTGTCTATTTTACTAGAAGTGGATCTGATAGTATATGCATAATGTTACTGCCATGAAGTTGTACAATATGCAGTGTTATTCTACTCACAATAACACATTAAGGTCTTCTGTGCTAATCATTTGTCACATTGCTCAGTGATCCCTGTTTCCAAAATCATGTAGATGCTTTAACATCTAATCAGAAAAGAAACGGAGCTATAGCTCAGGATCATAGCCTTAGTCTAGAGTCTTTTAGTGTGTATGTATGGAATATTACACAAAGAATGGGTGAGCATTTGTTTATATGCATCCTCAGATTTCTATCCATATTCTCTTTCTAAACATGCTTATAATTTGACATTGTGACTGTGCCTGAATTCAATACTTTCTAATGGCTGTCATGGCATCAGATTCATTCTTGCATGAGCCCTGGGTCCGTGTAAGTGCTGAAGGAGCTCAATGGAAAAATGAAATTGGAGGTAGAAAAGAGATCTAGAGTTTCCATAAGAGAATTATTGAATACCAGTTGACTTCAAAAGTTAAAGAAATTTCCTGTAAGCATCAAGGTTGCAAATAACAGATAAATGGTGATGTGCTTAGCATGAATTTACAGTAATACTTATTCAACTTCTGGTTGAATATGAATCTGTAAGAAGTGTTTTTTTCAAAGCAGAAAAGGATAGAAACCATTAAAACTGTATCTAGCAGGCATTTAACATGGAAGAATGTTTTTCATTCATTCCCCAAAATTATTTTAACTGAATAGAGGAGTTTAAAGTTCATGAGTCACGAATAAATATGTGAGGATAAAATTTTCTAAAACAGTTATCTTCTCAATTTACTGTAACACACATGGAACTAGAATTTGACTATTCCTTTGGTGAGTTTGCACATATATGAGTTTCTAATATTTGATATTATATACTTATAAATATAATCAAGTATTTCTAATTTGAATTTTCATATAAAATGTATGTGGCCTAGATATCAATACCATTCCAATAATAAATTGGATTTAAATGAAATAGATTTAACATCTATACATATAAGTCCCTATTGCTGATTTATTTCCTGCCATGCTCTGCAACTAGGTCTCTGGCATAGTTTAACATCAGCATTTTAGAATATCTCTATATCAATTTAATGAAAACCACAAACATTTTCAGACAAATGATCTAGGATTAGTATTATCTCTTTAAATACTAATTAACTTGGTTTGCTATTCAATGATACAAACTTTAACAGCAGATATATTATTCATATGTAAGCATGAATAAATGTATAAAGATTATAAATGTTACGGCTATTTCTGATACTTGGCAAGGTATAAAAAAGTTAAAGAAAAGCAAAACATATAATTAATAAGTAGCAATTATGCTGCTATAAAACGGAAACGAACATTCTGTATTTGTGGCTTTTCTATCCTCCTCTACTAAATTTTACCAATTAGATATAGAAGGTCGTAGGAAGACTCAAAACATACTTATTGGGGTAATTGCACCAGAGCAATCCAATTATGTTTAAATGCTTCCGTGATGTTATCATTCTTTATGGATGCCTCTGTTACACCAGCTTCATTTAGAAGACAGAACAGATGCTGCTTTCTATTTACTTACTTCCCCTCATCCAACTAAGTCTGGAATATGGTCCAGTCACGATATTTATTTAATACAGAATATCTCGGTACCCATCTCCTTATGTTGAATCCATTGGCTATATATAAATGGCCAGTATTTATGTATAAAAGTTTGATAAAATGATAAGCCATTTAAAGTATTCTAAATCATCAGCATAATATGAGTAATCTATGTCTTTATTATACAACTTCATCACTCCAATTATGTTTATGAGGAAAAATATTCAGCAAGCTGCTATGATTTTAAGTTTATAGCAGAAAATCATGCTTTTCTAGACATTCTTGATTCTTTTTGTTTCATGTGTTCTAAATCACCAAGAAGAGTATATTATCTAGAGTATGGTCTTATTCTCAAAATTCAATGGTGAGAACAAAGTAAAAAATACAATTCGATTATTTTACTTTTCTTGCATTACTTCCCAGATTCAGTTTGAGGGAATTTTTTATTGCCTTTCTATCCTGCCAAGACCAGATTAAATTTAAATATCCACAATGGTCATGGGTGGTTAAAAATAGTAAAGATAGATCAATGCTAATTTCCCCAAAATTGTAGGCTTTGTGTGATTTACACCATTATAACTTTGCACATATATCTTTCATTTTTAACCTCTGTATTGAAACCACCTTAAAATGCAAAAACTGTAGATGAGTGTATTATATAGATATATAATTTATTACCCATGAAACTATTGTTGATACTAAGTTAAAATTATACCAAAGTCCACTTTATCAAAATCAGAGTTTTTTTACATTCTTTCTCTTCAACTTTATATTAATTTCTTAAAACAGTTCTAAGAACTGAATTAACATTTTCCATTACTATAGGCAACAGAAAGATACATATATATTCTGCAACACATTGGTGATAAGCTTTTATTGGCAATTGCTGTCAGATGGAATGACATTGGATCACCTACTGTAAAACTCAAATCAGTTATTTTGGCACACATTCACACATTATCCAACAAATCTATCCAGCATACACGTTTAGTTACCTCAGGGTATATTTTGCAACTAATTTGGCTTTTAATGATTCACCAAGAAGTCAAATAGCTTAGGATGCAACGCTATAGGCCCTGTTGAGTGATTTGAAAAGCTTTACTATGAAAATGGTTCAGATTAAAATTATTGAGCCATCCGGTGTGGTAGAAGTCTCTAAGACTTCAATCAGGTATTTCTTTTTATGTATAAACACGTGTAAAATTACTTGCCAAGGAAATACCGGGTCTTGAAAGAGTGATGTGTTTAACACTTTCCCCTGCTAGCCCTATGCAAAGATAATATGGCCATTTATTCATAAACAGTTCCTTGCTTTGCATTTTAATTTTCTTAGCAGATAACAACCATCCTTATTTGATTATTAAAGCAAATAGACTGTTCTTAATCAATGGAATGACTATTGGGACTCTAGATTATCCAGAGACTATATCTTCAAACTTAATATTGTTCCTCAATATTAAGAAGAATAAAAGCAAACCAACAAAAATCCTTGGTTGCTATTAATGGAGTTGCCCTTGGAAGATCTGTTCAATCATTGGTCATCCTAGATGTTGGGAACCGCACTCGTGGACAGTAGATTTTTTTGTGCTTTCCTATGATGTCATGTGTTCAGCTGGAATTAAGGAATGTTATAGAAGCCATTGTGTGCAATTTGCCTTTATAACTGTATTATGCAGGATAACATTTCAGGCATGTTGTCCACTATATCAACCAATGTTGCTTTCTAAAGGCATCAAAGGAAATTCTCTAGTGCCTTAGTTTTAGAAAATCAGAAGAATATTTTTATTTGATGAATACTTTGAATCTTTAAAACTGATTATATTTCTCTTTTTGCTTAGTTTCTAAAAACCTTAGTGCTCAATTTTCACCTAGAACTAGCAATATTTTAACAGTTTCTGTCTCTTATCTGTGTACTAACTCTAACCATATTTCTCTTCAGATTAGTTCTTTGATTTATTTTTTATCATAGAGTTCATTCTTTTCAACAGCCTTCTCTTTTTATAAAGAAGCTACTATGATGTGAAGAGCTGAATATTAACCTAGAATTAGCTATTTTTAAATGTTTCTTTTTTGTTTTGTCCTTCAAAACAATAATTTGTTTTTACTTTTATCTGCGTGCATTTTTGTCCGCAAAAAGTGATTTTTAAAATTAGGAAGTAAATACATAAAACATATCTAACCTAATACACTCCATTCATTCACTGAACAAGAATTGCATGAATAGTAAGTTCTGTGCCAACAGTAATCCTGGCTGAGTGTTGGTTTGTAATGATGAGAGAGACCAACCGTGTCTCTAAGGACCTCACCGTTCCAAGGGGAGGTGAGATAAATAAATGAGCAATGCCAACAATGTGTCATAGACAAGATGTGGTGGAAGTTAATCGCTGGATGTTACGTGAGCAGAGAAGGGACATTTTATCCACTCTGACCCCAACAATTTGTGTCAAGAAATAATTTCCAGGAGTTGCTTCTGTATCTGAATCGTATAACCAGAATTTTAATAATCTAAGTTCTGTTGTTTTTTTCAAGAGATTTACTTGTAGTCAAATTAATCATAATTTACATGATTATAATTGTGCACACTTACCCTGCCCCAGCTCATGGATATATATATAAAAGAAAAATTAACCAAATCATACAGGGTCAGAGCTTAATAGTTCATCTTTTTCCTATAATTTTGCATAGCAATAGGTAACTGAAATTGCACCAAAAGCACTAAAATATTTCTAATTTTTCTGCATTTAGTTATATAGTATAGAAATGAGTGATATTAATTATGTTTCATTCCATATTTGTACGTTTATTGTTGGGTGTGTATATTATTTTTGGTGAGACATATTGTGATCATTATGGCAATTCAGTCTATGATTAATTTCCAGCTAACACATATTTAGCATTTTTAATTTCATCTTATAAAGCCACCATCCTTTGAGGAAAATTGTGCTTGAGAAGCATTAGGCCACAATTTTTCTGAGTTGTTTATTAGAATTAAATTTAGAATGACTCCCTTTTTTTATATAGGAGAAAGCAGAATCCTCAAAAATGTCTGGCTAAAGAATTTTGATTAGACTTAAAGGCCTGATGGAAGCATTTAGGAATAGCTTTTTTTATATATATATGCATACAAAGGTCATTTCTTCTATTACTTGAAAATTACAGTATTTTTACATTGTGTAGTTGTAGCCTAGAGGGAAAATAGTGAATGGTTTATTGATACATGTACAACTTTACCTCTAAAATTTCACTTTTATAATCATAGATAATTTTATTAATATGAAGATGTCTATAAAATAAATACTATTATAAAATCATGACTATATTGAGTTTTAATTCTATATTTCAATTTTTATAATTATAACATCAATACAAGAAATCTTTACTGTGACATTATATTTGTATAAATACTTAATTTTTCCATTTATTTTAATATAAATCATTGTATTAAAAGGTAAGACATAAAGATATCTCGGAAGAAAATATTTAAAATATGAATTATGCAACATTTAACTTTTAAATATAGCTTGAGATATCTTACATACTAACATTTCAAATGCATGTAACTTCTAATGATTGAATTGGTATAATTTTCTAAGTTTATACCATAGTTTTTATACCAATAACAAATTGGCACTGTATTTTTGTCTTATTTTTCTTGTATTGTATGCTTTTGTTACTTTGTTTTATCTTTTTGTCTACTTACAGTAATTATCATTTTTTCTTTTTTCTCATAGAATATTTCATGCATTTCCTAGTCACATAAAATATAATTTTATAAAGTATAATAGCAGAGGAAAGAAGATTTAGTTTTTAGTTCCCATCCCAAAACTCTATTTGATGATTTTTTGTTATAATTGGTTTTATTAATTATAATAAATTTATTATCACTCAAATCAGCACAATATACTAAACATTTGAGTCTAAAGATCCTGAAATATCTGCCATGCTTTAATGTTTTTACTTTAGAGGCAATATAGCCAAATGATTACAAATAAGTAATATTTGTATATTACTTATATTACTCTATATATCACCTGATTATGTTGGAGTGGAATGCATATGGCAAATGTCTCATTCTATACAGTGAAATGTCCTAAATTCTTAAACATTGTCCCCCAAAATAAAACAGTATGGCATAATATGCATAATTATGCATGCATGTAATATGTATATACGTATATTTAGACTTAAATACATGTATAAACGTGTTGTTTCCTCTTGAGTGTTAAAAATTATGATGAATTTGTGTTATGGTAGTTGAACTTTTATGCATTCAGTTTGTAGAACTTAAGTGGTTGACATATGGGTTCATAGATGCTGAAATAATTCAAAGAACCCACATGCAAACAAACACTGGGATTCAGAGACGCATAACTTAAATTAGCAAATATTTATTCAGCACTAAGCTAATTTTTTTGCATGTTGGATACAGAGTCAAGAGGAACCATCTCCAAATCTAGATGAAATTTCTTTATGACAATGTTTCTTAAAGTTTGATCCAAGACCCATAATATCAGGATCTCCTAGGAACTTTTTAGAAACGTAAAATAAAAATCTGAAGTTAAGGTCCCGTAATCTCTCTTTTAACAAGCCATTCAGGTAACCACAATGCATCTTACACTGGCAAACTATTGCTTTATGAAATGCTCTTAAAGACCATTTTCCTTCTATACAGTGTACTTATATGAATAGCTGAGATTATACATGTTTATTAATATAGAGGGCTTCTTCAATACTTTTTCCCTACCAGATTGCTAGCTCCACTGGAAGAGCATTCTCACCTGTATCTCATCATGTGTCTCCACAATGCTGCACAGTGTGTGTCACTTAGCTACTGCCGAACTTATTTTTAGTGAATGGAACCAAGTTTGAAACTTGACTCCAAAAGGTTAGAGATTTCAAAAATTCATAATGTTATACAAATTGCACAATGAGGATTATAGTAAATGCTGAAATCAAATGTGAGCAAAAAATAAATTTGACCTTCTAGTTTATGTGTCTGAGAAACAATTATTGCTACTATAATCTATTCAGAATAAATGTTAATGATGCAACTTTTCTTCCAAGGCATTTTCCTAAATGTTCATTACAAACATGTTAGTGTTTTATATTTATATATTTCTTAATACAATTTTAAAATGTCTTCACATTCATTGTCTCTTTTGATTAAACAATGGGGACAATGTTTTGCTTCTTAATATGAGTAGTTATTCTGACCACAAAATTAATAAGACAGCAATACATGAAGTCTATTTTGTGAAAGTAATATGATATTGTAAAAGTCTGGATCTTGCCTAAATTATAACTAGAATGCTGACTTCTGTGCTTGACTCTTTAACGTTTTAAAAACTCTTGCTGGTAACTCTGAAAATATCTTCTTTGTTAGTTCCTTATCTGCTCATTTCCTTGTCCCTGATGAAAGTGCAAGAAGGCCTTAGGGTATTTCATGTATGCATAAGAATAAGATGAATCGTCCTAATTCTGTACTTACAGAGTTTCCAAATCCTACTTGAAAAGCATGCATATACTATTAATCATTGCCTTTAAAGCACACAGAGACAAAAAAGAATTATCAACACAAACTTATATGCATTATCTATAACATGCAGCAGTGGGGGCCTGTATTCCATATGCATATATATTTAAATGCTGCATAAATCTCAAGGGTACAAAAAGTTAGTATACTACGTTAAAAAATGCAACCCTCAAAATTACCTGGAAGGCTAAATTTGCAGCCTGAATGTGGAAATGCAGTGCAATCCCCTTATCTTCCTACTCTGACTCAATTTCATTCACAGTGTCTGACATTACTGTGAAGAATTCTAAATCTGTCCAAAGTCTCCACAAACAATCTCCCTTTAACCAACACTTGAACATAGAGGTATCTACAACAATGATGCAATCCATCCTAGCAAGGACCAAGGCAAGCCCTGGAAGGAGTCTTTAAGCCAGCTAAGTAGAGAATTCGAGTGCTTAGGAAACAGCACTAAGATCTGGGAGGTGACATATTGGTTTGGGACGCACACATTCCAATGGGCCAGGGATGCCTTATCCTATGCAGAAAGATACAGCTGGGAGAACACCAGAATATGGCCCTCTAAAGTTCATGGCAAGGTAGGTTTCCCATTGGTTGGGTCCAAGGATGGAACTGTGCAACACATATATCAGGGAAAACATTTGAAGGCAACACATTCTCCTTTTCTTTGCTCAATTCAATGAATTTCCTCATGATTTCACTCCTTTATGAAACACAAAGCTCCCAAATTCTTCTCCAGAGTATTTTCCAAGGTAGATTGAGGCCTGCCCTCTAAACCCTTTTCACATCATTTCTGTTCATTTTTTTCTTTATATAACGTCACTGTGTGAGAAAGGAATGCCATTGCCAGTAACCGGAGGAGAGTGTGGGCGGTGTTGCTTTTATAGAAAATTCTTCCTGAGTAAACCTCCACTGTAATCTTAGACCATTTAATTTTGTGGATGTAGTTTAGCATTTCCATCAGGTTCTTTCTTTGTTTCATCCTTGTTTCATCCTTCCCTGTCTCTGCAAGTTTGACTGTCCTTTAGACTTTCTCTTGAACTTACTCTTTTGCACCAATTAACTAATATGGGTGTGTTTTTCCTTTACTCAAGAAATTCCCTTCTATGATAAATACTGAATACTCAACATTCACAAAATGGTAGTAGTAACATCACATTGAAAGACTTGTTCTACCGGTGGCTTGTCAAGTTGGCCTTTTATTAGGACATCTTCAGCCACCTTAAACTTAGACCATTTCCCCGCCATTACGACTGTGCTAGAAGACAGACTCGCTGCACAGAATGGGTTATGGGAGTAGAGTAGAAAGTCATTACAAATCTCCTCTTAGAGCTATTTTTTACTTTTACTTAGCATTCTTCTGGGCCTTCTTCTAGAATTAAACTTGTATTTCAAAATGACTTCACTGAAAAAAAGCCAATTTAGTCACTGTTTTAGTTTTCCAGTGCTGCCAGAACAAAACCACAAACTTGGTGACTTTAAACAACAGAAGCTTATTTTCCCAGAGTGCTGGAGGCTGGAAGTCTGAAATCAAGTTGTCAGCATGGCCATGCTCTCTCTCTGAAAGCTCTAGGGGAGTATCCTTTCTTGCCACTTCCTAGCTTCTGAGAGTTACCTGCAACTTTGGGCCTTCCTTGGTTGGTAGCAACAAAACTTCCATCTCTGCCTCTGTCTTCCCTCTATGTCACTCAGTCATGTTTTGTATCCAGTTCTTAAAAGGACACAAGTCATGTTGGAACAGAGTCCAGTGTAATTCAAAATGATGTTATCTTAACTCGTTTACAACTGCAAGGACCCTATTTCCAAATAAAGTCACATTCATGGGCACCAGCAGTTAGGACTCGAACTTATCTTTTCTCTGTGGGGTGTGGAGGCAGGGCAGGGGTCTCACAATTCAAAAGAATACAGCTACCATAACCAATCACTAAAGTTGTGAATGGAATTGTGTAGGATTTAAAAATCTATGGGAAATAAATAGGACAGAGTAAGACATTTTTCAAACATTTAGTGTATATTTCATATTGAGGATTTGTTATATTTAATGGATGCCTTAAGTTACTCTACTTTAGTTTGAATAATAATAATGACACTTAGTCTTAGATATTATCTTAGCCTATTTCCCCTTGAATATTAGACTTCAACTGCAAATAAATCTCCATGCTCTACTAGGTTGTGTTGTTTGAAAATTCTGAGTAATATGATATAAGCACACTTTTCATTGGCCTGCAAGGAGTAAATTGCCAACAGGTGTCTTTTTCATAGCAGCTTTAAACCCTGTTGCTTTTCATAAAAGATCACAGTTATTTTCACTTCACTCTATGGGGAAACAACCCCAATCTTTTCCACTAGTAATTTTTCTTTGGTGCTGCGACTTCTCTTGCTTTGTTACTGAATGGAAAGGAAACAGATGCTGAATTTAGAAAGGGATTTGCAGAAAGAGACATTTACAATTAGCTAATGGCTGTAGTGCAAAGCAGAAAACAAATTCAAGAAAATTACTTCAAAAACCTCAATAAAAATACTTGAAAAGAAGAAGAAGTCTAACAGGTATGAAAAGAAGTAAACAAATACCAAGGAAGTGAAGAAAGCAAACAAATCTGTGTATTGAACTATTGACAAGGACAACTTGTAGCTTGCATTCAAAGAACACGTCCAGTATATTATCACCCTATCGGTTTAACCTAGCTCAGTGGAGCAAGTTTTCACCTGCAGCTGGCTAAAAACTTAGGCAGTTCATGGCTTTTCTGTTAACTCTTAGCAAATGCAGGTTCCTGTCACCTTAAGTCACAAAACATAGTTGTGATCAATGCCCAATCCTATTATTAGAAGTCAAAGTTTGCAACTTTACAGAAAATTACAGTTACTCCACTTTTTTCCACGTAGGTTATACTATAGGTGGAAAGCCAATATGTGTGCAGTAAGAGAAGTGCGCCAATCAAGCTGCCTATTCACTTGAATTGAAGGTTGTGCTGGCTTGAAAATTTCAGAATGACAAGAGGCATGAGGGGCACCCACGCAGCCAGAGACCTTTGGAGGTGAAGAAAGAAACAAGAAGCCTGGAGATAAAGTTAGCAGACATTGCCATGTTCACCATGTGCCTTTCCAGTTGAGAGAGAAACTCTGAACTTCATTGGCCTTTCCTGAGTGAAGGTAACTTCTTGTTGGTGCCTTAATTTGGACATTTTCATAGACTTGCTTGAATTGGGTTATTTTCATGACCTTAGAATTGTAAACTTGCATGTTTATAAATTCCCCCTTTTAAAAACCATTTCATTTCTGATATATTGCATTCCAGTAGCTAGCAAACAAGAACAGAGGTATATAAAACTGATTCCTTCCAAAGGGTGGGGTATTTTTATGATTTTTTTTTGAAATTCCTCTCATTGTGGACCTCCAGCATGTAGGACCTCTGAACTGCAGTTATTTTGACAATTTGGTCCATTCTCTTCTTCTGGCTTATATCAGTGCACATTTGGCCAGAAAACAAAAGTGCTATATGTGATATAGAATAAGTGATTTATTGTAGGGATTATATAACTGTAGGAAGTGGTAGAGTGTTCTGTTGCTGTGTAACTGGTGATGAGCCTGGAGTTACTGTAGGTGGGCCAGAGTACAATGAAAAAGGAAAGTTGAATATGCATGACAGCCAACACAACCTGGACAAACTAGGGCCACTATGACAAATAATAATTCTAATCTGTATCTTAACATATAGAAATTTGGTGCTACAGGTGGCCTGCAGAAAGAGCTGGCATTCTTTGCCAAGGGGCTTCGTACACACTTGTTTGAGAACCTGAAGTGGCTCAAGGAGAAGATCTGAAAGGATGTGGAGGAGTTTTGGGGCATGGTATGACATCATGCTAACCAGGTTGGCCAACAAATCAGCAACAAGTTATGCCAACTCCCTGTCCCTTGCACCAGCCTTAAAGCAAAGCATAACAGTTACAGTTTTACTTGAGCCTCCCAAATGTGCTGCAAATTCCTCCTGTGGCAATTCTAATCTGAAAGCATACAGGGAAGGGAATTCTAGGAAATGTACATCTAGATGAAGATGTTTCAATATAGAGTCATCATATAATTCCCAATTTAGTCTTCCCAGTGCACCTAGGAATGGGTGGAAGTGTTCAGTTTCTCTCTATTGAGGCTTATTCAAATTCAAATGACAAACTTACTGGACAAAATCTTCTACAACCACACACAAGCTCACAACTTCATACTTTTGTACTCTCTCTCGCACTTTCTTTCATGCACTTCTTCTTTCTTGGGATCTCTCTCTTTCTTTCACTGGTTCACTCTGCTTTCTTAGCACAGAGAAAGTTTTCTACGGAAAACACTCAATCATTGAAAAAACTCTGGAAGGGCTTTCCAATCAAGGTGGCATCCCCTTCTTTGCTTCGGCCTTCAAAGCATCTAGTAAATCCAGATCCAATACACCCATGCCTTGCTACAAGGAATATATCTCAATCGCTCTCAGTGATCCCACTGAAGTTTCTCAGTAGGCTTGAGGGGAAGGGTTGGCATCCCCTCCCTGCAGGTGGGGAAAGGGACTCATAGTACAGCACAGCTGTTTCCAGAAAAATCCTCATTCTCAAAAATCCCTATCCCTAAATACCTTCAATTAGATTAAGCCTTTTCAGACTCATTTAACCAGTTTTGAAATATTCCTCATGTAAATTTACATCTTGTTCTAGCAGCTAGGTTTGAAATACCCTAAGTTATATATTTTATAACTTTATGCTTCAGTCATAGCATCGAATTTAACTTCCTGTTTACAGGAAAGAAGTTAATTTATACTTAAAGAACCAGCTTGCAGCTCAAGTTTATATTTTCTTACACAGTTAACCAAAACTAAATTTATTAGTTATATAACTTTAGAAGCAGTATAGAATAATGGCTTATGGACAACCTTTATTTTCCAGTAAGTACATTGAGTCTCCTATCCATGATTTATGATTCATTCTTACAAGAGGAATGTTCATGATAATATTTTCAATATTAACTATCAGTCCCCTTAGGATTCAAAACCATTCCATGTACCCTACTTACTGTTTTATTTGTACTTTTAAAGCTAATTTTATAGCAGCTGAGAAGTTTGCATCCTCCTTTACTGGTAACATCATCATGAAGATGTTCAATAAAACTAATAGCAAAACCAACTCTGGTTTAGAATCATAAAACAGCCTGCTGTCTCTTCAATATTAATGATCTGATAATTAAAATGAAATCTGCTACTAAGCACATTCTTTTTGACCCTGTGGAGAGAGCTGTATTTTTTAACTCTTTAAGCTCCAAATGTCTGCATATATAATATGATAATCAGAAAGAGTCTTGGAAAGATTTGCCATCAGGAGAAATGTCACATGTTCTAGTTTGCTAGCTGCTGGAATGCCATACACCAGAAACGAAATGGCTTTTAAAAGGGGAATTTAAAACAGTTTTTAGGCCTATAAAAATGTCCAAATTAAAGCAAGTCTCTAGAAATGTCCAATTTAAGGCATCTAGGGAAAGATACCTTGGCTCAAGAAGGCCAATGAAGTTCAGGGTTTCTCTCTCAAGTGGAAAGGCACATGGTGAACAAGGTCAGGGTTTCTCTCTCAGCTGGGAGGGCACATGGCAAACATGATGTCACCTGCTAGCTTTCTCTCCAGCTCCCTGGGAGGTGTTTTCCTTCTTCGTCTCCAAAAGTCGCTGGCTGATGGACTCTCTGCTTCGTGGTTCTGTGGCATTTTCTATTGTGGCTTTCTCATGGTTGTCATTCTTCTCTACTCTCTGACTCTCCTCTTTTCTCCAAAATGTTTCCTCTTTTATAGGATTCCATTAAGCTAATCAAGACCCTCCCGAATGAATGGAGACAGGTCTCCACCTAATCCAGTTTAACAACCACTCTTGATGGAGTCACATTTCCAGGGAAATGATCTAATTACTGTTTCAAACACACAGTACTGAATAGGGATTAGAAGAAACAGCTGCCTTTACAAAATGGAATTAGGATTAAAGCATGGCTTTTTTGGGTACACACCTCCTTTCCAACCAGCACATCTCATATGCAGGTTAGAGTACAAGAGACAATATAATATAAAGGGAACAAATCAGGGATGACTCAAAAACACCAAAAGCAAAATAAAAGAACATTGAATTTTATTATGTTTGTAACTTATTTTAATGTGTTATCACATAATTAAAAATCACAAAAGAGAACATTTGGAAATATACCAAAAATATATAGTATAATCACCCATTTATCTAAATTCTAGGAAGATGTATCAACAAGGCCTAAATAGTGATCTAGCAACTCCTTTTATGATAGAACAGAAAACATCATGAGAATGAGTAGACAAGACTAGCTAGGTATATATTCCTTTTGAAAATAATTTAAATTATCATTTCTCATACTTTACTTCAGAAACACCTTTTCATTTAATATATAATCTTAGAATCTCCTTAGAATGTATAAAAATAATTGAAATTTTTTCATGTAATAAAATGAGTTTATGTCATTTAAGATCATTATAGTACTAATGAATGTCATATAAAGTTTATTATAATATACTGCTTAGTACTACTTATATACAGAAAAGTGGTAAACAAAGTACTTAGTGGCTTTAAGTTAATTACACAAGTAAAAGCTTAATTTTTACAAGAAAAATACAAGTGAATTTTGAAATTATATTTCAGGATTGATTTTGGGTTTGAATTAATACTAAAAAAATAGATTGTGTTTAACTAGGAAGAGACTGGGTGGCTGGGCTTGAATTGCAGTTCTCCAAGTATCTCTGTCACAAGGTTTCTGATGCTGGGCAAGTTACTTAACCTGTTTAATCTTAATTTCCTCAGTTGAATTGTGGAAATAAAATTGTCACCTAATTCATGCAGCATTTTAAGAACTAGAAAGAAAAATACATGCAAAGAACTTATAATGCCTGGAACACACACACAATGAAATATCCATCAGTGCTCTGGTTGCACATACACACACAAACATGCATCAGTCACATATATAGATGTCTAAATGTGAATGAATGTAAACTAAAATGTTGGAAATAAAATGTAGAAGCATATCATTATGATCTCAGGTTAGGAATGCCTTTTAATGTCCATTTCAGATTCCAAAAATTAAAAGACTGACAATACCAAGAGTGGTAGTTGGAAGGTGTTATGTGCCCCAGAAAAGATCGTGCTCTCTTAATCCATTCCTGTGGTTGCTGATCGACCATGAATTAGACTCTTTGGATTAGGTTATTTCAAGTGAGATGTAACCACTTCATTCAAGGTGGATCTTAATCTTCTAATTGGCATCCTTTATAAGAAGATAAAGGACAGGAAATAGTTCCAGAGAAATTAAGAGAAAAGTTCAAGAGAAGTGAAGAGAGGATGCACAGAAGACAAAGAGGAAACCCTTGAAGCCATAAACTGAAAGCAATAAAACCCAGGGTGAAGGACCTGCAGATGCTGGCCACATGCCTTCCCTTGTGATAGAGGTGTCCTAGAGGCCAGCTGTCAGTGTCAGAGTCCTGTTGATGAATTGAGTTGAATGTTTTCGTGGCCTGAGTACTGTCAATTGCATGTTCATGAATTCCCATTGTAAAAGCCACCCCCTTTCTGGTATATTGAATTCCAGCAGCTTTACCAAACCAAAACACCAAGTGAGGGTGTGGAAATAAACTCATACCTTACTGGTGAATATATAAATTTATAAAATTGTGAAATATACCATATTACTTAGCGATTCCACCACCACTAGGTTTATTCTAAAGAGCTCTCATTTATGTGTTCATGGAGTTAAGTATATAAGTATTTGTTCCAGTACTGTTTGTAATTAAGAGTAATTGGAAACATTTTCTATATTAATTTAATAAGAGAAGGGATAGATAAAGGGTATTAACAATGTACTGTTCTGGAATTAAAATGAATCAGTTTGGGCTATATATGAAGATAGTATCATGTACATGAAATGAAAAACCAACAAAGGTATGCTGTATACTTTTTTATGGATGTACAATTATATTAGTATAAAGACATACCAGAGAATAATGGTAGCAAAATTATGAAAAGTGTTGTCTCTGAGCAGGGAAGGTGAGGAAAGTATCTGGAGAGCGGTCCATAGCGGCCTTACTTATATCCATTGGTTTTTACTTTGTTAAAAATATCTGACACAAATAATGCAAAAATATTTATATAGCAGAGTGATTGTGATATGGATATTCATTATATTAATGTTTCCTTGGTTCTGTAAACTTAAAATATTTTTTAATAAAACAGCTCTAAATCTAACAAAATAGAATAAATTTCTTTGTAATATAACATTCGAGATAGACAGTATCTTAAAAACTAGATCATTGGAATGTGTATTTTATTTTAAATGTCAATTACATTAGTGTGTATGTGTATGTTTAAGTTTAAAACACTAGAATGTTTTTAAAGCTAGAGTGTTTCAAAATGAATTTTACCAGTATTCCTCTGCAAACAATACATTGCCTATATAGATAGCTTTCATTGTAAATAAACGAAAATCTACACTGAATTGAGGACAATCATCACTCTATTTTCTCTTAAAAATGTTTTTGAAGTTTAGCAATATCTCCCTATACCATATTAAAAAACTGATCAGATGAATGAAACATCAAATTAATTCAAATTATGGGATCTAGTTATAGAATTACTGACATTTTTATGTCCCCATCAACTTTTCATTTTTCAACATGAATCCTTACCAGATTCACTGCCTTTCTAAGTGTTCTTTTAAGAGTGCAGTTAAACAATATGTAAGAAACAAGACAAACGATTTAAAATTACAATAGTTGCAACCATCATGTGATAAAACAAGTGAAAGTCTGCTTTAACATTCTCTTTCGATCTACCTAATAGCAGCACATGCACACTTGGTACACTCAAACTGTCTTGTACTAAAAGGGAAAATATTTATTTTATTGATGTAATAAATATATTTACTGATTTTTAAAAGTGATATCCAAAAGTGACATTATAGGCTCTCATCACTTGACACCACCTGCCATCCCTCCTAACATGTTTTCAGCCGCCTGTGTGACTTCCAATCAGAACACACTAATTGGGAGATAAATTCACAAAGACCAACATACTAAAGTTTAGATATCATTTTGTGGCATAATCACCTATATGGTTCTAATAACGATATCGTAATTAAGATATACATCTTATGAATCACATGTAGTTAGCTACAACCTCCAGCAAACTGCTATAGCATACCAGGTTAAGACTTCGTGGGTTCAAAATAGTCCTTGTTTAACTGTGAGTTTTACTGTTTTCTTATGGAAGACGAAGAAAACCAATATTTATATGCTGATGAATTCTGTGAACATTTATATTATTCTTTCATTATGCTTAACATAATAAACTCAAATAGAAGAAAATCCACAAAGGAAATCAAGAGTCAAAGCCACTTCATTCATTCAGAGTGGAATTAATGACAAACTAAATTCAAGTATTGGGCTTTTGGACTTGTTATGTAAATCACTTGGGTTTTACCCATTTAGACTTGTAGGAGAGGATTAGAAACGTATCAGCAAGAAGTGGAAAAGGGAATCAGTGAAACAGCAGGCTATGAACGCTGATATTGCAGGAAATGTGCCTCAGTAACCCTTTGGTATACAGAGTAATAATATAAAATTTAAATGAAGACATAGAGCCATTAAGAGAAATATTTTTGCTCTTTTTGAAGTTTATTATATTTAAAATTCTTTATCTAAAGTGATGTAAAATATATGGTTATGTCAAAAATAAGAGATGCTGTAAAAAATATGAGGATTCCCCAGAAGCTCAAACTCCCTAACTGTGCTGTGATCATACTTTCAAGGACTCCAAAGCCCTCTGCCCTGGGGAACAATACATTATTAGAGAGTTTAAAATCACAAAATCACAAAAAATCTTGTTTCTATGGGGTCCTCCAGTTAGCAGAAGTCAAGCAATTTACAAGTACAAGTACAAGAGATTTATTGGAGGATGTTCAAGTGAAAGAAAAAGAGGAGAGGCAGCAGGAATAGGCTGGAAAAGCCTAAAGATGGTGCTGCAGACCTGATATCTATGAAAGAAGAGAAGGAAAGGTGGATGGTGGATAAGAACAGGCTCATACTGCACTGCCACTGAAAAAGTCTCAGCAAATCCAACTGGGAGCTCAAGAACTGGTAGTAGAAGAATCATGCATCAGGCAGAAATGGCCAGGCTTCAAAACTCGGTCATACTCAAGTCATTGTCTGTGGGGGAAGACCATGGCCTAAGCTCCAATACTATGTTAAATCCTGAAGGCTCTACAGCTGCAGGGTGTCAGCTCACAGAACTGCTTGCAGCTGATCACTGATCATGGAGACACATTGTGTCTCCATGGCTATCACAAGCTTTGTCTAAGACTCTGGAGGCTCTATCTTGTTCTTCTGCTTCTGAATCCCTCTCTGTCTATTTGATCCCAAAATGATCTTCTGATTCTTTCTGACTGTATGCTTTTCTCCAAGTGTCTCATAGCTGATTTGAATCTGAAACAGCAATTCCAGTCCTGTGGCAATTTCAGCTGCTTCTATCTGTGAGTTCCTATTCAGTTTGGGGGACTAAATCTTAACCCCATGTCCCCAGTCCAGACACTATGCTTTTCTTTTCTCCCAGTGGAAACTGACAAGTTCAACTCTGACTTTGTTTTAGGACTCATAATTAATGATAACTGTATTTGTTTTCATTTAAATAAATTTAACTTAAAACAATGAATAAACATTAAGCATCAATTCCAACTTAACGCTATTTACTTGGAAATTTAACCATGTGAATTACCTCAAATTTGGAAGGACTTATCATTAAATAATTATAATGCATGTATATGGGTACATGTGGGTATGAAATATTTCATTGATCCATTCGTTCTCTCATTCATTCTTTCACTTATACAAAAAACTATGTATTCTTCCAATGGAGAGGCTTAAATGTGTTCAACAAAAGACACATGCTAAGGGAAAATGCAAATCAAAACCACAGAAAGATACTGCTTCAAACCCACT
Source organism: Myrmecophaga tridactyla (assembly GCA_004026745.1). NCBI lineage: Eukaryota > Metazoa > Chordata > Mammalia > Pilosa > Myrmecophagidae > Myrmecophaga > Myrmecophaga tridactyla. The sequence continues at coordinate 55,050 of PVIY010002921.1, forward strand.
AAGGTGATATGGTCACTTTGGAAAACAGTCTGGCAGTTCCACAAAAGTTAAGCATAAAGTTACCAGATGACCCAACATATTCCACTCTTAATCCCACACTCCAAAGAATTGAAAACATATCCTTCTATAATAACTTACACAGAAGTGTTCATAGCAATATTATCAAAATAGTGAAAAGGGGGAAATAATCCAAATGCCCATCAACTGATGAATGGATAAATAAAGTGTGGTATATTTCTACAATAGAATATTATTTAGACACAAAAAGGAAAGAGCCACTTATCTATCCTACAACACAATGAACTTGGAAAACATTATGCTAAGTAAAGATACCAGCTCAAAGTCCACATTTTTCATATTGCATAAATCCATTTTTATCAAATGCCTAGGATAAGCAAATCTATAGAGACAGAACATAGAGTATTTTCTACTTTTCCAGGGATTGAGGAGAGAAGAGAATTGGAAGTGACTGACAATAGATACAGGGATGCATATTAGATACATATATCATGTTGCTCTTGGAATTATTTCAGAGAGCATAAAATACATAGAATGGCAAACAAAAGAAATGAAACCTGAGTTCTTCAGGGAGTGATAAGTAGTTCAATATGGCTGGAACATAGGAAGCTAGAATTATGGATTATTCTGAAGGCAAGGTAGAAATAGTGAATGATATAGATGGAATTTGACAGTATCATATGAATATCATACAGAGATAATTTTAAGTCTGTAAGTGGTATGGAGTACAAGACAAAAAAAGAACGCACATACAAGACTCAAGACAGAAAAACAGTAAGAAAATTACTGTAGAACTTCAGTTTAGAAATGTTGAAATTGAAATAAGTCATTGGCGGTGAGTACGGAAAGCTGTGTGCATAAGTAAGAGTTCTTTAGGAAATGGAACTAAACGGACATGGTAGAGGAACAGGAACATACAGAGATGTGGTACAGGTAGATTGGAAGATTATTGTATCATGGATGCAAAGAGATTTTAAAAAACTGAAGAAGTAGAAGTCAGATAATATGAGAAATAATGCTTGCTCCGTACATTTGCCATTTTGGTCTTGGTGAAAACACTTTTATTACCAAGAGTAATGAATAAAACAAGGGTTTACAATTGATCCCCACAAAATATATTCATTGCTTACACACACACACGTGTATTGTGCACAAATAAAAAAACTTTTTTCACTGTGAGACTGATAGGAACCAGTTATAATTTGAATATTTTGTTTTTATACTAGCTATAGTAGCCAGCTTCAAGATTACCTCAAATGATATGCTACTACACTATTGTGCAGTCAGCCCACACACTGAGCCAGAGTTGGTCCATGGGACCAACAGAAAGAAAATACAGCAGAAATGATAGTAGGAAGCTTCCAAAATTAGGTTACAAAGACACCATGGTTTCTATCTTATTCACTCTCGTTCTTCCATCAGTCTCTCTGGGGAAGCCATCCTTGTGCTGCACAGCTCTAAAATGAGTCTGCATGGTGAGGAACTGAAGCCTCCTTCCAACACCCACGTGAGTAAGCTGGAAAGTGGATCCTGTAGCATTCATCAAATCTGCAGATAAATGCTGCTGCCGATAACACTTGATTGTGACCTCATTAGGGACTCTGAGGCAGAACCACACCCTAAGCAGCTGCTGCATTCCTGCTCTCAAAACTATATGAGATAGTTAATTAGTTGTAGTTTTAAGGCATGAAATTTTGGGTGTTATTTGCTATGCAGCAATAGATAACAAATATATTAACAAACATGTAGATGAATGAACATCTAGATGTTGGGTGATAGGCATGAAAAATAGCTGAACACTTCACATATATGTTTAAATGAGTGTTTTTCATATATGCACACAGACTCATAATATACATACAATATATCCATATATTTACATATTTCATTATGATCTGTACCATATTCTATATTTATAATATATTCTATATATTGTTTAGAAAAGAGTTAAAGGGGAGACAGGTTGTAGGAGAAAAATGCACAGAGGAGATAAAAATGGTGGAAATGAAAATATTGCTGAAGAGTTTTTTTCAAACTTAACAGAAAGAAAAGTATAATGAACAGTTTCTTAACAAAAGAACAGAATAATGATGGAGACAATAAAGTCTATACTCCATGAAAGCACCAGAGCATTATATTGACCTCAGTCAAGTGATTAAGTGCAGTAAATAGATATAATAAAGTATAAGCAACCATAAACATCTAAACTGCTTGAGATATATACTCGAAATCAACATCAGATGAAATTTTAATGTATTTTTTATGGTTCTTACTTTGAGAGATTTAGAACAGTGCTGATTAGAGAGGGTCATGGGTTGGGTTGAAATAACTCCTATTACTAAGGTCACTGATCTAATAGGTTATCATCCCTCCTCTGTATCTTCACAAATATTGGAAGTCCTTAAAATTCCGATCTAGACAGGAATAAAATTATGAGCTAAGGATTATCTGAAATGTTGATGTACATTTAAATATCAAAGAACATAAAGAGTATTTTAAATCAAGGCAAAAATTATACATTACTCAAAGAAAAAGAATATTTTAATTCTATTTTTATAATGTGATTTGTAAAGCTTGTATATTAACATATAGTTTCTGAACATGGCTATGTAGGTAATGAAGTGACATGACTATATTGCGAATCTGCATTGACAAATGTAGCTAACTGAAGCAGTCTCCTAAAATATACATATCATGGAGAGTGAAGAGAAGAACAGGCACTATACCCATAACCCAGAGACAACCCTAGCAGAGGATAACTTTTTTTTTTTTTTTAGTTCTCTTCCAGGATATACTTATAAAGTTTATGTTTTCAATGCCTTTTAATGCTATCAATAATGATTTATGGATTGACATTTTGTGAGAAGTAATCTTTTGCCTTTCAAAACCAAATTAAGATGGATAAGACTATCAGAATATAATGTAAAAACTAAAATAATAGTAAAATTATGTAATTAATATAGAATTTAAAGTGTATCTTCATAACATTTTGAGGATAATAGTGCTATTATCCCCATTTTACAAATGCAGAAACTGAAACAGAAAGATTAAGTAATCTTAAATCAGTAACTTGCCCAACTGAATTTAATGCATATATTCATGCATCTGTTATTTTTTCTTTTTAATGTCATATAATACCACCCAATTGACTTTCCAATATTTTCTGGTAGCTCTAAGATGTTCCATTATTTTTACAGTATTAACAGGCAGGCCTGTTAGCTTTCATGTCTTAATAATTGAATTTTATAATCTTGGTAGAATAAAAAAGGAAGAGTTCCTTATTTTACATTTTGCTGTGGCTTGCAAGGAAAAAGAAATAACAACAGGGCAAAAATTAAGCAAAGAAAAACAAGGTAAGATCTGCATTCCAACCCGCATCAGAATTTACAATCAAAATGGTTAAAAATGTGTCTAAACATTTCTGAGAAAATTTAATTAACATTGATCTTTGCTTTGAAATTCTGTTAACAGAAGATGGAATAGGGAAAAATGAATACCATGTTCATTGACCAAAAGTCAAGTAATAATACATTGTTAACAGCAAATAAGCAGCCTCATGTTCCACTTAAAGACAATGTGATCCAGAGTGTTTATGAATTGCCCACGGCCATATCGTCTGGTCAAGGACATAGATCTCTTTTTATCTATTACACATTTTTCTCATTCACTGGAGATTTTATAAATGTTTACCTTCCAGATTTCTCGATCACTGGTGCTTTGTTCAATATATTAAGTCTTGTTCTCACCATTTTTCTTTCTTGCTTAAAATGATGAATACTAACTATGAAGTATAGTTTGAGAGAATATTTCAAATTATATTAGATTTTAGTAAAAGAAGTACTAATGCAGTTCTTCAAGAATATAATCATATTTTAATTATTCACAAACTAGCTAAGGGAATTTCCAGATCATTCACATGTAACCTGAATATATCAGAAAAAAATGGGTATTTGTGTATATACTTATGGAATGTATTCATTACATGCCTGCACATAAGTGCAAAAAGTCTCTTGTATCCAACATCAGGGATTCATGGATTTCTCCAAAAATTCTATCCATGAACCGTAAGTCTCATTCTAGATCATTGTTTAGTTGATTTTTTTTTATTGCTTATAATGACTATATTTGTGCTTAACAATCTGTACCTCTGAAAGTTGGTAGAAAAAAATGGCATCTTTGGTCAAGTTTGTTTTTTGGCCTAATTGACAATTGGTGAGTGGCTATTGAAATGAAAAGATGCAAAACTATTTATTTATATTAAGTTAAGGAATTTATTAGGTACTTCATTTACCTATGCCATCCTCATTTCCCATTTTTATAGATGATTGACATTTGGCTCAATTTACCATGATAGGGAGATAGATAATTTTGAGTCTGAGGATATTGCTGCATTTTAAAATTATATTCTATGTAATGAGTAAGTTGAATTTTAATTTTGAGAGTCTTTAAACCATTGACATGCATGTGAGATATAAAGGAAAGTCTCCAGGCAAAACTGAAAAAGATCACTTTTTTTGAGAATAAAAGAGAAAATAGTAAGAAAAGCAAAAGGCTCCTCAGTTGAGATTATCCATACCAATTTTACCCTAAAGGAAATATTTTACTTCTGAAGTAGAAATCTCCAAAACCAAGAGTCTGTATTGGAACCACTGACAAATCCTCAGGTATAGAGTTGCTATTGGGTGCTGCAGTACATATTTCTTTGTGAAACAACTGAAAGCTGCAATAATAAAGTTAAGCTTTATTATATTGAAATCCTCTCTCTTTTTTAACCTCCAGGGAAAAAAACAATTACAGAAAGACAATCTAGCTAAATAGACTGGGAAACAGTCCTGCTGCAACTATGCTTCATTACCCTCCCTCTTTCTCCACTCACATTTTCTTCAAATGGCTTGATTATGTTTACCTGACATCCTCACACTTCCCTGCTGACTGGTTGTGGGAACTTTGAGGCCAGGCAATGATTTCTACGAACGTTTGTATTTCCTTTTAAAGAGACCAACCTTTGTGCATACAGCTGCAACTTCAATATGCTTGAAACTGTAGTTCCCAGAATTCAAAAGCATCTTCAGAAACTAGCATTGTACTATAGATGGCTGAGTGGAAGTTAAATTGCTCTGGGGTGCAAATGCTCCACATTAGCTAAGCAAATGCAAAGTCAGAGGTTAGGAAATCATGCCATGAATAAAAGCATGCCCTTCTAAAGGTTGATCAAACGTTGAACTCTTTTAAACTTTCAGAAGTCAGGACTTCAGAAATGTGGCTGCCATGTTTTGGTGCCCTTTACCCCCAAATTCAGCAGGATTGTGGCCTCTAACTATTGCACTGAAATAAAGTGCTTTTTCTAAGATGACACTCTTTGCAAGCACAGTCTGGGATGAGAGCTACGGGAAATAACAAGCAGCAGAGCTGATTTTTCCGGAGCTCTCTTTATGGACTGAGCAATAAATCTATAATGATGTGAAGGCTTCAGAGATTTCCTAGTTGTCCTCATAAGAAATAGACATAATTCTATTTTCTGACAGTTCAGGTACTAGAATTAGGCACATTTTCCCCATAGTCACCAGGCTATGAATTTGAGTAACTAATCTACTGATAATTAGATGTGATGCCTCAAATTAGAAACCAATATTACACATGTGAATTAATGGCATTTCATTATGTATTACTGTCTCCATTAATAAACCGTGACTAGATTAAGCTCTGAGGTAACTCAGGAGAGTTCTGTTCAAGTCCAGTTTCAATCAAGGGACGTATGAAATGATGAATGTAGGGACCAAAATATACTGAATATGTCTTAAAGGCAAAACCATTTAGAGCTTACCAGGGTGGAGAAGTAAAACTCCCCCTCTGTTGGAGGGAGCAAAGCATTGCTGAATGAAAACTAAGTAGAAGTTCAAAATCCAGAGCAACTCTCATTCTGAACGACATAATATTTATGGATTTTTAGTTAGATTGGACACACACTTCCTCAGCTCATTGAGCAGCAGAAACTTGGCTAGAACTTATGATCCCCAAGTCACTGAAATCCAAGCTTTGTTTAGCAAATGATAAAACTGAATCAAAAGCAGGAGCTGAATTTAATAGGCACCCCTATGAATCTCCTCCGTCATTTGCAAACACCAGCTTCACTGGCTTGTTACAGCTGAATAGGCAGCATTTATGCAGTGAATAAAACCTGCCTTCCCTATCTCTTCTCCCTTCTTCTCAAATCATGCAGGATTTCCAAACTCAGCCTGCTATTATAAGTGAAAAGAGCTACTGCAGCCTTTATCTGCATCAGTGGATCATGGAATACAATTTCAGACAGTTCAAAATAATTAACCAGTGAGAGGTCCCCCTTCTTCTCTGCCCATACCAAGGCTGGGTTTTGGTCTGTCCCTCTGGGGCAAAATTCTGTTGTGGGGGAAGTACTATGTTTCCCTGGCTTCCCAATGGTAATAGTACTCCCTACTTTGTATCTAACAGAAAGTAATTATTTCCCAGATTTGGAAGATTACTCTTCCAGATGGGTTTTACTATTTTTCTGTGCAAATACGCACTCAAATATACATGAATCCCTCACACTGAATATCATGTTTTCTTCATACATATCCATAAGGCAACATAACAGAAAATGCCATGTTTTTACATATTCCAAATTTTTAAATTATTTATTTAAAATTTTTTGTTCCATTACCATCTGCAATAGTTAGGGTCAGGTGCCAACTTGACTAGATGATTGTGCCCAGTTGTTCTCCTGCTGTGGAATTCAATCATTAGCATGTGAATTTCATCTATGGCTGATCACATCTGCAGTCAGCTAAGGAGAGTGCTCTCTATGATGAGTGACATTTAATTTAATCATCTAAAAGTTTATAAGGAGAAGTCAGAAGAGAGAGAAGTATCTCAGAACAGCTCAGCTTAGCATTCAGAGTCGACTTGGACTCAGATATTTGGAGATACAGAGAGAAAACTCCCCGGGGAAAGTCGTTTGAAACCAGAAGCTAGAAAAGAAGGCCAGCAGACATCACCATGTACCTTTCTATGTGACAGAGCAACCCAGATGAAGGCTAGCTGCCTTTCCTCCAAAGAACTATATACTTGCAACTAAATTAATCCCTTATAAAAGTCAATCTACTTCTGGTGTATTGCAATCCAGCAGCTTTAGCAAACTACAACACCATCTTAGCTTTTTCCCTTTCTATTTTCTTCTTATTTATAACAGTTTTAAATATGTTTTTCATCGGAATATATATCATGATTACAGGTCCTGACCTACAACCTCCCTGCTTCGTTGAATTTGATAAAAGTTAGCAGAACTCATAATAGCATGCTACATAACACGTTTTATTATTGTAGTTTACTTACACTAACATTTGTAGTCCTAAGTGATATGAATCCATGCTTTCTCTTCTAAAAAACAATGCAACTTTTGAGAAAGAGTATCCTTAAGTTTAACTCTGCCAGTGCTGTCATAAACTCTTATTCAGTTAGTCATATTTACAACCAAAAAGTGTTCTTCACTTTCTTTCTTTTCTATAATTAAAAATTGTAATTAGTTTCACTCCAAAGAATGTCTAAAATCTACTATTAATATGTGATATATTTTTTGCATCATAATCCCTAAATGTCATGCAGTTTGTCTCTGCAAGAACCTCTCTGCTGACTTTATATTTGTGGCTCTGAAGTCCTTAATCTTCCATTTGGTTCTATTCACTCCTGTAAGGATCACTTTCATCAAGCTGTAATTTCGCTTTCAGAAGCCAATATATCCTTGTAATTGCATTTCAAATTAAATTTATAGTCAAGAGATCTACTGGTGACTGTTAATTACTCGGTTCAACAAAATGAAAAAGGAGGAGGGGAATTAAATTTGTCCAGTACCTATACGGTGTCATGCATTTTATATGCTTCATCTTATTTTAGTCTCAGAGCAAACCTGTGAGGGAGAGAGTGTTATTACCTAAAGTGCTAAAGAAAGGCATAAATATCAAGAAATGTATCTATATTCCTAAAGATTAGAAGACTTTAGGCACTTTTGGCTTACGGCATCCTTGCTCACTCTAAACAGAGATGGGTATATGTAGAGTGGAGAGAGAATGAATTTCAGTCTACCACTTCCAAGAAACAAGGGTGCCATTCTTGAGAGTAACCAAAAAGGTAAACATGGTCTGATTTTTGCATGGCTTCACACATATATTGTTGCTAGATATTTTTCTTCAATATTTGCTGAAGGTAATTTGTGAATGCTTGAGGTATAAAGGAATATGACAGAAGATATGAAACACTGGTCAAAGTAACTCATTTTTCAGAGTATTTACTAATTGTGCATGTACTTTTGTTGGGAAATTTATATGATAAATTATAGCATAATCACATTAACACAATAACATGAAGAGCCAAAATCATGATTAAAAAATCATTGACATTGTAATCTGCACTATAATAGTTAGGCATATCTTGTTGACAATCTTATGCAATAAGTATTTATTAATTTGAATTAAAGTATACATTTCATGGAGTATGAATGTTTCCTTTTAAGTTCTTTTTTGGGCAATATGCAATAATAGTTTGAAACCATGAACAACTCATAAAAACTAGGAAAGGACTATTTTGAGAAATTATGTAAGTATAAAAGCTGTGAAACATGATCAATTAATTCTAAAATTCACAAAATTACATTTTTTTAACTACCACTACCCCAAAAATGTTAAAGGAATTCATTTCTTGTTGCTATATGCAGAGCTTGTGTATATGAATAAGAGAACAATAAAAATTCAATCTTGATAATTCTTCAATTTGTATCAAAGCTCCAAATATCATAGATTCTTATTTATGAAAGATATAAAAGTGGAGAAAAGTCTCATAAGGCATATAAAAATAATAAAATGATGAGATGTAGAGATTGAAAGAGTACTTACAAACTGGTACTATCACTTGCAGGAAAGTTTTGTATTAAGAAAGTAGGTATACATAGGTATGTCATTCATTAAAAGCAACCCCTATACATCAGTAGACTAAGCAAAAGTCTGATTCATTTCCCTGTGCCCACATCCAAGTTGTCTTTAGACCCTCTTTTGTGTGCCTGTTCAGTGTTGCTCAGTGGCTTCATATAGGTCATGGAATGAGGCTACCATTAGAAGGTTCATGAGTCCAGTTAGTCAGAAACCCTTGCCAGAGTTTGCTTCCAAGGGTTTCACTAACTCATACCACTCAAGCCTGTTTGGTTTGATAAGTGCATTACTATCAAATGGTCATGCTTCCAATTCATGTTTTCTTAGCCTTTGCTAAAGACAATGGCCTTCTGTGAATTTCAACTCCCATGTCTCCACTCTAAGGTGCCCTGGTGGAGGGCACCAGAGGGGAAGCAGCAACCCTGGCATCCATCATCAAATGATTCAAAAGGCGTTCTTTTGCTTCTATATTTTTCATCTTGAAGTAGATGAAAATTAAAGACATTTAGGCATTTTATAAATAACAACATCAAAGAAAGTTTAGTTCCTGATTTAAAGAAAGAATTGAAGACTCATGAATAATTTAAAGAGAATTAAATTTTACATAAGAGTTTTATTTGAACTGGAAAGGAGCAGAAATGAAAGAATAAGAGGAATTAAGTGAAAAAAACCTTAAACCAATTTATAAGATTAATATAATATTTAGTAGGAAAGTCAATAATTACAATGTTAATACATACTGAGCACAAATCATATGCCATCCAATTCTAAACATTTAACACGTTTCATCTCATCTTTCTTCAAGACCACCTTCAAATATACTTTGAATGCTAATTGGAATAATAAGGGTTAACAAGTATCAAATGCATAGTATCTCACATGAATCGCCTTGTTTAATTCTGGCACTAATGCTGTTAGATAATTTTTGTTTTCATCATTGTATATATGAGGAAACTAAGGCTTAGAGATGTAAAATAACTTCTTCAAGGTCACTCAGTAAGTGTTGCAGGTGGGATTCGAACTGCCAACTTTAGCTCCACGGTGATTTCACTTAACCACTATTATATATACTGTTACATTTCTCCAACCAAAGTATGTCATATGCTATATACAGATATATTCACACATGTGCTCACACACACACACAGGCACACACACGTGATTAGATGCTATTTTACCATAGACCAATATGACTAATGATATGTGTAGGAAACAAGAGTACGTGTCATATAAACAAACTCTTTGGTGCATGCTCTAATAGATTCCTCTCCTTCTGCCTACTCCAGACAAAGATTCCAATTTTTATGTTGCAATAAAAAGGACTAGTGCCAGTTGCAGCCCATTGGCTCATGCTGTTTCAAGATTTTTCATATGAAAAAAAAGAACATCAAAAATAGTCTTCTATGTGATATATATTGTCCTATAATTTGCCCCTGGATAAAAAAAACAAAAGGATTTTTTACAGTATAAATATATATCATTTAAATAATTCAGCATAGCTGGCGGGGTTGAAATGAATAAAAAGTAGGGTTGCTAGCCTTTTAAAATATTTGCTAGAGCATGACTGCTATTTTTTAAGCCAATATTTATTTCTCTTTTCTTCCTATGTAGTGTTCAAGAACTTACAAAAGTGCATAATTCTTTAGTCTCTTATGTATTTACATGAGGTCTTTCTGGCATATCTACTACCACTGGATCTAACAAATGTGGCAATGAAGCAAATAAATACATGCTTCATTAGTTTAGTTGCAGCATAGTGCTGTTCAATGTGCGACTGATCTCTGGAAATAATATATTTTTGATAATGTGTCCTGGCTTTCTTCAGAGCTTAAAATATAAAGATGGAAACATAGATATAAGCTGAAAACTATGAATGACATTATATGAACGATGTCAGCACAGTCACTAATGGATCGTGGCTTGGGCTTACATTACTGAATACCCCAGTCCACCATAGAGGTTAGGTATTTTCAGACTTCAAGCTTCTCCTCTTGAAAGCACCTAAGCAAGCTGGTATGGCTCCCTGTGACAATAAGTTTAATATTCTTTAAAATACTTTTATAGGCAAGAAAATATAGCTATGCCAGGGAAAGGAGAGGGGAATCTTACAGCTCTTTTAAGTAAGACTTAAAAGAGTATTTTCATGGACTGAAAGTCCCTTGAGATTCCATGTCCCAATCCACATTTTGACATTTTATTTGCCACTGTCTTCACTGGTGCCAGCTTTTCATAGAAAATGTCTAAGCCCCTGTATTAGTTAGGATTCTCTAGAGAAACAGAATCAACAGGAAATATCCATAAATATAAAATTTATAAAAGTGTCTCATGTAACCGTGGGAATGTAGAGTCCAAAAATCCTTAGAGCAGGCTGTGAAGCTGACGTCTCCAATGGAGGGTCTGGACGAACTCCACAGGAGAGGCTCATGGAACAAAGAAGGAAGAGAACCTGTCTCTTCTGAATCCTCCTTAAAAGCCTTCCATTGATTAAACGTCACTCATTGCAGAAGACACTCCCCTTGGAATGGAATCAGTTGTGGATGCAGCTGATGTGATCATGATTTAATTCTGTGAAACATCCTCATAGCAAAAGACAGGCCAGCACTTGCCCAACCAGACAAATGGGTACTATCACCTGGCCAAGTTGACACATGAACCTGACCATAAGAGTCCACCCCTTGTTAACTTGGCAGCTATATGTATCATCTTAAACCATACTTAATTTCTAAGTAGAAAGCAATAAAAGGCACGTTTTTTCCTCACCTAACAATACTTTTCCTGCGTACAACCAGAAACACATTAAATCTCCCCCAAATAGGGTGCAAGTCCTTGGGTAATAGTGATTCTTAACCTTGATATCTTACAACTTAAATACTATAACATGAACAAAACAGCATTACAGTCCTTATTTTTGTAGCTGATCATGTGGACATAGTTCATATTTATCACTATCTTTTTTCACTACCCATTCCATGTTCCCTTTACCCTTAACAAGCACTTCAGCTGGCAGTGGTTCTTTGCCTGGTAGGGCGACCCAAACCTTCATTCCTGAAGTTTCAGAGCCATTGGCAGTCCTGCCGGGATTGGGTTGTTGCAGTTTTCCATTGATTTTGATCACAGGGCATGGTAATACTAAAAGATGTCCTAGGGGTTCTCCTATATTCCAGGAAAATGCTTCTTTACCTCCATTATGTAGTTGCAGTCCTACTTCCCCTTGATAGTCAGGGTCAGTTACCCTAGCCAGTTATGTAATCCCCTTCTTGGCTTGTTGATCCAGGGGCATGAGTAGCCCAAAGTGACCAGGTGGCAGTCTTAGATTCCATTTCAATGGAATCATTGTGTGTCCAGGTGGAAGCATTCCCCCTTTTGGAACTACTACTAGTAGACCAGCAGCTCTCAAGGTCTCACGGACAGGAAGCAAAAATTTTCCTAGTGGATCACTAGGGTTAATAGTGAGTGATGCCACTCCTTTTTACGCCCCTTGGTTCCTAGACCCAGGGATCCTGGCTATGGGAGAAACAGCACCATACAGTGGACACTGATTCAGAGCATACACAGGTTCCTGGAGAACATTATCCCAGCCCTTCAAGGTTTGACACCTAGTTGGCATCATAACTGAGTTTTCAAAAGGCCATTCCACTGTTCTATCAACCCAACTGTCTCTTGATGATGGGGAACATAGTAAGACCAGAGAATTCCATGAGCATGTGCTTATTCCTGCACTTCATTTGCCGTAATCCCCAGTCCTGGTACCAAGTTGTATTAGTTAGGATTCTCTAGAGAAACAGAATCAACAGGAAATATTCATAAATATAAAATTTATAAAAGTGTCTCACATAACTGTGGGAATATACAGTCCAAAATTCGTAAGGCAGGCTGTGAAGCTGATGACTCCAATGGGGGGTCTGAATGAACTCCACAAGAGAGGCTCACTGGCTGAAGCAGGAAAAGAGAGACTGTCTCTTCTGAATCCTCCTTAAAAGCCTACCATTGATTAGATTAAATGTCATTCATTGCAGAAGACCCTCCCCTTGGCTAATTACAAATGGAACTAGCTGTGGATGCAGCTGACATGATCATGATTTAATTCTATGAAACGTCCTCATAGCAACAGACAGGCCAGCACTTGCCCAACCAAACAAACAGGTACCACCACCTGGCCAAGTTGACACATGATCCTAACCATGAGAGCCCTCAAAGATTTTGCTGGAAGAATATAACATAGGAAATAGTTATTTCAGCACCAGTACTGATGGAATCTTTACTTCTTTGGCAAATAGGCACTCATACTCATACTTAGGTCTCTGTTTCCATGTTTTTAAGACAAAAGTAATGCACAAACAAGGGAATTGAATGCAAAAATATAATCTTAAAATATTTCTTATATGACTTTAAGATTATAAATATACATTAAATAAATCTGAGTATTTGAATATTGTTCTCGGGTCTCTAAAATAAAAATGGCCAATTATCACCTTAGAGCTTGGATCTGGGTGGTAGATGTGTTTTCTTTTGTCCACCCACTTTTTCATAAAAAGAGATTTTACAGTAAAACAAATCTCTGGATCAAAAACTTCTCTTAAAAATATCCAAAATTCTGGCAACAATTTTTCCAAAATCTTAAATGGGGACAATCTGCTGTACCCATATAGGGAATGCCACTTCATACAGAATACTGGTTCTTAGGTTTGCCACAGTCTCTACCACGCCTTGTTATTTATTGCCTTCCTCTGGCTTCTTTCACTCATTTAGGCTATTTAGCATTTCAATTTCAAGACAGTTATAGCCTGCACATGCTAATTAACCATTTTGTCTACTGAGTCATCCATTAAGTCAAGGTATTTAGTCAAGATGACTGAATGGAAACAACCTATGATATATTATCTTCTAACAGGTTTGATCAATTTCTTGCTTATTGACATTGCATATACATTCTTGTTAATTGATTATAAATTCACTCCGAGGTCAAAAAAAATTTAAAAATGAAGGAAGAGAGAAATTGCTTAGGGAAATTGAAATGATTATCTACTTCTCCCAAGTGCAAGAGCATAAGAACATTCTGTTTAGGGAAACGGGGTGTTAACGATTTAAACTACCTTATGAATCTAAGTGATTCACAGCCTTCAGTTATGAGAAGTCTATGCCAACTAAGGTTAGTCATCAACTTTACCTGAAAGCTCAACAATCTTGGCTTACTTTGATAAATGAAAAATATGCTTAGTGAGGGTAATTGGTCTGAACTGGGTTTTATATTTTTAAATTTTACTCTATAAATCTCATGGCCAAACTGAAATTTCGCTAATCAGTAAAACCTGTTGTATTTCTCCTATACTCTCGTTCTTGAAAACTGAGTTCAGAAATGTTGATTATCACCATCAATGGCATAATGATTACTTTAGTGGGCTGAATCCATTGTTTTCAAAAACATGTAGAAGTAAAAGGAAAAGTACATCTAAAACAATCATAAAATGGCCTCGTGTCTATAATTAAATTAAAGCATACTGACTGAAAAGAGATATATCAACTTATTACTCACAAATATTTTTACCTCAAGTGATATGTATTCAATATTTCAGTTAATCATGCTGCTGGAGAGTAAAATCTTCAATTCATCTTGCTGTATCTTGACCCGGTGCTTTATCACTACTATTTTACATGCCGACATCCTTATGCTCTCACCGACAATATGACTTCTTTTTCTGTGGAATAAATCTTGCTATTAAATAATATGTATTTCTAATCATTTTATTTAATGTGACTGTATTTTTAAGGAAAACTTCACTGAATTTGTTTTCAGATTCCAGCAGACATTTAAAATATACGCACCTTATCAAATGGCTCTGGTTTGTAGTTTTTCTCCATTTTGCTGTAGACATTGTTGCATTTGTAAATTGTTTGCAACAAACTATGAAATGAGATTACAAATTTTGAATTATAGGTGCATGCAAATCATTGATAATTAGCTCTTGTCAGTTCTTTTTATTTTGTTTTTTTCCCCTTTGTTTCCCTGGTACAGTTAAATGACTTAGAAGATTCAAATTCTTTATTCCCAACCTTATTAGAAGTATCCATGTCTCCAAGCCTAGAATTTTCCTCTTCCATCTCAGATCTCAGGGTTCAGAAATTCTCATGTTGAATCTTCAAAACTGTTTGTAGGTAAGGACACTGAAAAAATATAAAGTAGATGTTTGCAATAAATAATAAAATCCTGCAAAGTATAAAACTTCCCAACACTTCTTGCCTATAGAATCTGCATTTTGTAACATCTAAATACATAAATGGCAGGAGGGGGCCTGATTTGTGGTTCACAAAACTTTTCCCTTTAGAATGAAACATTTTTTTCTGATTTATCTCTATTTGGATTATTAGTTTAGTTTAGTTTAGTTTAGTTTTGTTTTCACTTATAATTCAAGAGGTAGTGCTTAAGATGTTTAGGGAGGTTATTCAAACTGAGAGACTAATCGTATCAGACTATTCTCCAATTCCCTAACACAGTTTTCACCAATTCCACCCGTTACCAATCTGGAGTCAAAATCTCAGAAGAGTCTCAAATCACCCAAAAGAATGAATATGGTGCCCTACTGTACACTGCCGTATGGAGCTGAAAGACCACTCATGAAATCGCTAAAGCGACTGAATTGTATTATTGTGCATAACCAAGCTCAAGGTCATTTTTATCAATCACAATCTCTCAAAAATATTGATTGACATCTCAAAACCCTAGGGTTCTATGAAGTTCTAGTTGTAAAACCTTGAAATTTGTATATCAATCACAATAAACTTAAATAATGAAGCCGTAGTAAGATATTACTTATGTGACCTGTTTCTGAAATGCAGAACAAATTTCCCAGGAGGAAATAATAATTTTTCAGAGTATCAGTTTGCAAAAGTAGCTTTGATTTTAGAGGTTGGGTGAGAGAGAGGCTAACAGCAAAGGATGTTTCCCCAAAGGGGATTTATGAAAGTCTTAAAGGGCATGAGCAGTTTGTAAAAGTCAGGTAAATCTGCTTTTCCTTCCATCATTTCATAACAATTTGAAGATCACATCATGAGTACTATGAATTCTATTATTTATACTTTCTCAACTTAATATTAATGCATGGTTGCAACTTTGGACCCTCCTTGAAAGTAACAGTACTTATTAAGTTTGGCTTGAAACTTGTGGTGTAAAATAGCACTTGAAAATTGTGAGTCAAGACTATTCTTTTAGTGTTTTAATGATCATGACATTTATTGTGCTAATAGGATAGATTTGGGTTTTCTGAGAGTCATGAGGAAAATATGAGTTTATATTTGGTTATACTGTCACTATTTTTATGCTGTTCTTGGCTTAGGAGGTGTGTTGGTTTGCTAATGCTGCCAGAATTGCAACACATCAGAAATGGCTGGTTTTTATAAAGGGAATTAATTGAGTCACAAGTTTACAGTTCTAAGGCCATAAAAATGTCCAAATGGAGGCATCCGAAGACAGATACCTTGACTCAAGAAAGGCTGATCTGGGAAGGCATGTGGGTGGTGTCTGCTGATCCTTTGGCTCCTGCTTTTAAATAGCTTCCTGAAGGAACATTTTCTTTCTGCATCTCCAAACTTCTGTGTTTGTGTCAACTTTGAAGCTTTTTCCAAAAAGATTCCCTCTAACAGAAATCTGGTAAGTAACCATTCTTGAATTAGTGGTGACACATCTCCATGGAAAACACTTCATCAAAAGTTTCCACCCACAATTGGGTGGATCACATCTCCAAGGAAACAACTTAATCAAAAAGATTCTACCCAATAAAATTGTATCAGGGTTAAAAAACATGGCTTTTCTGAAGTACACAACAGTTTCAATCTGGCATGGGGGGAACACATTAGAATATACAAAAGATCCTCTACCATCCTTAGCATCTTCTATCCTCTGTTTTTGACCTGATAATGCTGAAAATGGAAATAAATTACATTAATAAAGACAATGGAAAGACATCCAATTGAACTTTTGATTTATTTTACTGTACCTATGAATGCCAAGGTACTCTAGAGGTAAAATTAGATTTAGCAAATGTATTAGTTTCTTCTGGCTGCTGCAACAAATTACCACCAACTGGACAGCTTAAGACCACAAAAATTTATTATTTTTCAGTTCTGGAAGACATAAGTCCAAAATAAAGGTGTAGGTAGGGCGAAACTTTCTCTAAATATTATTGGAAAAATTCTGTTTCTTGATTTTGTCCGGCTTCTAGTGCCCTCAGATGTTCCTTCCTGCAACTGCATTACTCCATTCTCTGCCAATGTGATCACATTGCCTCCTCCTCTCTGTCTGCCTCCCCCTGTGTTTCTTAGTCTAATCTTCTTCTTTCTAATAAAAATATATGTTGTTACAAGAAAACAGGGGCCTAGATTATAAGCTTTCATAGCAGGCACATTTAGACCAGAGTGGTAATGGTTATTTCTTGATTTCAAGAGGCTATTTTATACATAAATATAACACTTTATATTTAGAGATAAGAATGAACTTGATCAGGTTGGGGTTAAATTCAGAACAAAGGGGTAAGAAAGACAATGTCTATATTTTAGAACCACACCTACTCCAAAGAAAGAAAGGTTTATTTGGTCTGGAACCAAAATTTTCTGTAGCACATAATCTAACTCAACCACCTATATAACTGAAACACAGGGAGCCCAGAATAAGAAAGAGGGTCTTTAAGCCTGTATAACCTAATGTAATGCCTGGATACATCCTAGAATATATTAAGCAGACAACCAAAAAGTATTGGCAAAGTCCCTTGAGGGATGGGAGAAAAAATATGGAGCCATTAAACTTTACAATCAGGGAATCCCCTGATAATTTAGGGATACCCAAACCAATAGGCCAAGCCCTTGATCTTGAGGCTTACTCTTGTGACGCTTATGTAGGTAGTAGAGAAGCTTAGCCTACCTGTAGTATGCCTAAGAATTACTTATGGAGGACCTCTTTTGTTGCTCAGATGTAGCTGCACTCTCTCTAAATCCAACTCTGTAAGTGAAATCATTGCCCTCCCCACTACGTGGAACTTGACATCCAGGGGTGAAAGTCTCCCTGGCAATGTGGGATATAACTTCCAGAGTTGAATCTGGCCCTGGCACCATGGGGTCAACAATTCCATCCTGACTAAAAGGGAGAAAAGAAGTGTAATTAATAAAGTATCAGTGGCTAAGAGAGTTCAAATAGAGTCGGGAGGCTACTCTGGAGGTTGATCTTACATAAGCTTCAGTTAGACATTACTACCTATCAAAACCTGCCAGATCCCAACCAGGACTATTCCAGCCAGTCCTAAAGAACATCTAGGGCAATATATAAGAATCCATAAGTGTTCCATGCACTAATGTAACTTTCCAGAAACTTACAACCTCCAAATGGGTCCCTGGACCAGAAAAGTCCTGAAACCTAGAGGGCCCAGCCTCTCCAGAACATTGGATAGTTCCATCTCCCTATCCCATATTAGTGGGTGACCCTTACAACATGAAAAAGTTAGAATAGCCATAGCCCAAACACTCCTAAAGAGAGAGATAGGAAGATCAAAAGTGATGGTGGAGTTATACAGAGAAGACAGGATTTAACAAATGAATATGATTGCTGAATTATTAAATTTATATCTCTTTTAGTCTCCAGTATCTTAGAGCAGCTAGAAGTAAAAAACTAAAATTGTGGAATTATAACCCATGCCAAACTCTGAAATATTTTCTATAACTAATTGTGGTGCTGTGCTTTGAAATTTATTGCTTTTTTCTATATATGTTATTTTTCACAAAAAAGAAAAAAGTCCATTGTGGCAATAAAAAATATTTAAACCTTCTAGCATCCTATATTCTGGAGCAGCTAGAAGGAAAACTCTAAGAGAATTATATGGTAGCCCATGACAAAATCTGGGCTCTCTCCTACAATTTCTTGTTGAAGGGTGTTTTGAAAACTATTGCTTTTTAAATTTCTTTGCTTTGTATATATGTTATACTATACAATGCAAAAGTTTTAAAAAAGTGGAAAAGTGTATATATTTTGTATTCCACAGAAAATTGGATTTCTTTGAATAAAATCTCATGTAATTACTGTGAAAAATATATATACATGTTGTGGCATTACGAATCCATCTGCATAAGTAAGGATAAATGTTTTTACTCAAAATCACTAACTTAATCACATCTCAAGCACCCTTCTTCCAAATAAGGTACTAGTCCCAGGTTCTGGGAAGAAGGACATGAATATATCTTTTGGGGTTTAGCATCCAGTCTACTACAACCTACCATCTGTCCCACATGCAAAATATATTCATCCCATGCCAATAGCCTCCAAATATTCAACATAAACTCTAATTCAAAAATCTCACCTAAATATCATCAGTTCAGAAGTCCCAAACTTCATCCTCTATATCACCTAAATTAATTATAGGCGAGAATCTGGGTATGATCCATCCTAGGGTAAGATTGCTTTCCATCTGTGGAGGTATGTAAAAATATAATGTTGGATCAGGCAGAAAATACTAGTTATGAATACTTCCATTCCAAATAGGAGAGCAAACAAGTTCAAAATCTGTCAGGCAAATTCCATTAGATTTCAAGGTCTAACAAAAATCCTCTGACTCAAGGCTTCAGCTTCAGGGACCAAGGTGTTGCTCTCAGAGTCACCCTTTTGTTTTGAATGATGTCACCTGTTTGCCAATGAGCAGTTCCATTAGTTGGTTTCCTACCTCTAGAATCTTAGAGTCCAGATGACCTTTTCACTTTATTCTGTCTCTTTCCTTTCTAGTGTAAGCTGGCCTTGCTTCTGCTAGCAACATTTTTTAAACTTTGTGGGTCTTCCATGTATGACACAGGGAGTCACAATGTTAGAGAAAAGCACCCTCCAAGGATTCATCCTGGAAATTTCTATATCTTTTTCTGGCTTCCACTGAGATGGTTGAATGGATTCATGAGTTACACGCATAACCTCTTCAGCAAAATGTTGTTCACCAATACCCTTGTCCTCCTCTCCAAAGCACCCTTTACTAACAATGACTACTAATTTAATTTTTTTTTTCTTAGCAATTTGGACAGGATGAGAATTTCCTAAATCCTCAACTGCTGGTTCCTTTTGCTCAACAATTCAGTCTACCATAATTTCTTTCCTTTCACTTTTTACTGAAAGCAACGAAGGCAAACCATGCCATACTTGCCATACATTGCTTGGAAAACTCCTCAGCTAAATATTTAAGTTTATCACTTACAAATTTCTCTTCCTCATAACTCTAGAATATAATTCAGCCATTCTATAACAAGGACCACCATTCCTTCAGCTTTCAATAACGTATTCCCCATTTCCTTCTGTGCACTCATCAAAAACAACTTTAACATTCATAAATCTACCAATATTCTATTCATGAAAACATATGCGCTCTCTAAGACAATAGAAGATGTCTTACCGTGATCCTGACTTACCTCTGAGAGCTCACCAGAAGCATTTTTAACATTTCTACCAATAATCAGTTCATGTAATTTTGGGCTTTCTCTGTCATGTAACTGAAAATTCTTCCAGCCTCCACCATTATCCCATTTCAAAGCCACTTACACATTTTTAAGAAGGGTTGACTGAAAACTCAGGCAGGAGCTGAGGCTACAGTCCACAGGTAGAATTTCTTTTTCCCAAGGAATCCTCAATTGTGCTCTTAAAGACTTTCAACTGACTGGATCAGCCCCATTTAGATTATCAAGGATAATCTCCTTTACATAAAGTCAATTGATTATAGTTGTTAATCACTTCTACAAACCAAATTCCCAACAATACCTAGATTAGTGTTTGACCAACAGAATAATATAGATTAGTGAAGCTGACAAAGAAAACTGGCTACCACAGTTCATATGAGCTGTAAAAAAGCTAATTCCAATTTTATAATAGTATTTTTAATTCCAAGTATAGTGCAACTTTTCTGTTATATCTAGTGTCAAGAAGGAAGTTTTGAACAACTGAGATGAAATTATTCATATTTTTATTTGTGGTTAATCAAACCTTTATGTTCACATTCAATGTATCATGCACTGGAATAAATATAATTGATGACCTAATCGATGGGATAATAAGGAAATTGGCATAGGTGTGGTAGGTACAGTTAACAGTAATGTACTGGATGGAATTTCAGGAATATCCCTGACAGTCTTACTCAGGCAGTTTTCCTTATTTTTTTTATACAGAGAACTTGATTACATTTCCCTTAAAATGGAAAAAAACCACAACTTTGTAAAGGTATTAACTAAAATTATACAAAGATAAAAAACACAGATTTGGTAAGTGACCTCAGAACTTTGATGATTTTCTTCTATTTTATTCAGCTAGGTTTTGGCTATTAATTGTTGCTATATTCTGAATTTTTAGATAAACCTGATCTGTAGGCTGCAGATATGTAAATTATCTTGGATAACTGCAGTTCTGTTTGTCTACATCTTGCTAAAGTTTTAAGTATTATTAAAGATTGTATATACAGGCATATATCATAGAGACATACATAGAGATATTCTATGTATAATATGCAATTATGTATAGATAATTATATTCACATTTAAAAAGATTGTATGCATACATATAGATATGATGTCAGTATACATGAGTAAAAATGGAATTTTTGTTCTAAAATTTAATTCAATGTTAATATTATTAAATGATGACACATGGGAGCACACATGGGAATACTTTCTACCTTCATACAGGACACTGCCTTCATAAACTATTAAAGAGTAAAATCTATGGACTTAAACATAATAAAACAGTCTGTGAAATTGACACATATTGTATGTGCACATCTATATGACACCATGAGATGGACTTTGTGGTTTTTTTTTATTCCTTAAGTCACTAGTGTTACTTTCTATGACTATTAGTGAATAAATTTTCTTTTTATAAAGTCCAGCAAGTAATTAGATAAATTTCCCTTTGGTTACCACTCTTAATCCTCATTCATTACTTACAGAAAACTGTCATCAATTTTATTTCAGAAATTATTACATATAAAACAAACACAGTGAAAATGTGCATGAAAAAGAATGAATTGCATTTAATAGCAAAAAGTTGGAAATCACCAAACTATTCATCAGTAATTAACTGGCTAAATAAATGATGGCTTAATCTATTTATGGAATACTATGCAGCAGGTAACAAGAATAATTAGGCTATCTCTCAGATGCAAATGTTTCAACTTTTTACAATACAAAATGAAAATTTAGCTAAGATGATCATTTGGAAATTCTTTGGAAAACACCCTGAGACCATTACCCTTATGTTTACACACCGTAAGTAAATAATAAAATTAATTAGTTCACAATTTATGCTACATATTTTATATTTTAACCATTTTATGAAATTGAAAAAAAGTTTCTCATTTTATAGCAGCACCGTCATATATGAAAGGAATTAGCCACATGTCTGTTTGCACTTAAATTAGAATTAATTTAAATAAATAAAATTTAAAACACAGGTCCTCAGTCACATGGGCTGTATTTCTTGTGTTCAATAGCAATATGTAACTTGTGGTTACCATATTTGCATAATCATACAATGTTCTTCTGTACAGTGTTGCTCAATAGGCTTCAAGAGATACAGGTTTTCTCTTCTTTTCAAAACAAGGTTCAGTTCACAGAATACAAAACATATTGACTCTGTTACTATGGCAACGCTAAGCCATTTCTCACAATTTTCCTTAGAAAATCTACTAAATATTTTTAAAGAATAGAAGGATATAAGTAACACTACAATCCCATTGTTTTTTTAGGACACATATATATTGTGTATTCTCAGCTTTGGGCTTGAACATTATTAAAATGTGACTTGTAATTTATCCCGTGCTTTCTCCAAAGAGCTCTCTCCTTAGAGAGGTAATTTCAAACTAATTCTAACTTTCTGGCTTTTATCTGTCTCATGCTACTCTCAGTAGTGTTGTAATCAATAGAAACATGTCTAACTTACTTGAACTTCCTATAGGCTTCTTTTCACACTATACGGCAGTAATGAACTTTGCTTCTCTATGTTAGAATCCCTAGAGATGCAGGGGCAAATCAAATGTTTCCAGTGTTAAAAATAGCTTTTTACTTTATTGGAAAGAACCAAAACCCTAAGACTATCATATATTTCTTATAAAATTACATGGAACATAGGATGTAGAGAATTCCCTATGTGAAGATAGAGCCCATTAAATAAAACTATTATAGTATCTTAAGCGTCTGAACTCTACCCAGCATCAAAGTTCCTCCCTGAAGGCAAATTCATTACAGGGAAGATCAAGATTCATAAAATGTTGAAATATGGCCATGATCCCTAATTCACAGTATTAAAATCCAAAATCTATTTCTAAAAACCCAAAATGTTTTAGTAAGATTATGGCAGACTCATTTGTTGGTGAAATTTAAACTGAACTGATAGAGCAGGGTACTATTTTTAACCTTTATTTAACCCATACAGTCTAATTACTTATATAATTTGCTGGAAAAAAAATGTATTCAGTTATTGAACATTACCTCAAACCTTGCTGAGACTTTTACGTGCCATTTTTTTTTTCAATTCTGTATTGCTTTATTTGGGTCTCAAGTAAAGACAAAATAAACATTTTAGAAAGCAAAGCGAGTCTCACTCGCTCACTTTATCCATAAAGGCTAGCATATCCTGATAGGGAACACAGAGTATCAAGAATTATATTTGATATATTTGCTAACGTGCTGAGCAAGGAGTTTCAAAACTCAGTTTAGCCTTGGCATTTATCAATTTAAGGATAATAACAGACCCTCAAAATCTCAGATTTCTTGGAATTCTTTTGCTATTTTTCACTTTGGCTGGTTTTTGCAATCATCTTCAACAGTTGGATCACTAAGTCACATCCTCATTCAAAGTGAACAGGAAGCTCATATCATATGGTATATATCATACCATAACTTGAAATATGATTTAAATTATACAATTTTTTTTAACTGAAGAAAAAAAAGGAAAGCCCTTGAACTTATAGTGCCTGATTTATTTATTTATTTTGGCCCTTTCCAACAGCAAGAAACAAATTTCACTGGTTAACACTACATAAGGTTTTGGCTCAGATAATATTTCCAGGAAAGAACAAATGAAAAAATCCTCTTTTAAGGTTGATGTTCCAACTTACCATCATTTCAAAGGTTATGTAGTCATAGAATATTTTTATCATCTATCTCATTTATAGACACTCAAACCTGAATTTACAAAATAGTGTAGAGGCCTCTAACAGCTGCAATAGGTCAAGAATCATAGCTATAGAAGGTGGGAAACACAAGACTTACAGAGGGTTTGACATTTTAGATAATGGAGGTCATGTGTTCATGTTATTCTCCCTTGGGATGAGAGAAATGACACAGGTAGATGGTAGAAAGAGCATATACTATGAAATTGTTTCTATGGTAAGGACACATAATTCTGGGCTGTGTGTGGATAAATAGCCCATTAAATTGACTATCACTGATCAGAATTTTTTCTGACTTGATTAATGTCTAATTTTGCAAACACTTTCATTGAAAAATAGGAATTTATATGCCAAGGGCAATGTGCTGTTTTTAAGGTATGATATACCCTAGAAAAGCCATGTCTTGACCCTGATCCAGTCTTGTAGGAACAGCCATTTCTTTTCATCCCTTTTCAATACTGTAGGTTGGAAACTGATTAAATTATCTCCATGTAATTGTGACACACCTAATTGCAGGTATTAACTTTTGATTAGATAGAGATGTGACTCCACCCATTCCAGGTGGTCTCGATTAGTTTTACTGGAATCCTTTAAAAGAGGAAACATTTTTGAGAAATGAAAGGACAGAAATGACAGAAGCCTCAGAGTCACAGACACATCACAGCAGAGCTGACACAGATGCTGATATTTGGAGAACAGAGACACAGATGTTGGGAGATGCTTGGAGTCCAGCAGACATCAGATATTAAGCAAGCCAGGACTTGACTTAGAGGGAGACAAGGGAAACCAAGAGATGAAAACCAGCCCTGGAGAATCAAAGTGTGGAACCCCCACAGGAACAGAAGCTAGGAGCAAGGAACCAGCAAGGGACAAGCGTGCCTTCCCAGCTGACAGAGGTGTTCCAAATGTATCAACCTTTCTTGAATTAAGGTATCTTTCCCTGGATGCCTTAGTTCAGAAATTTCCATAGATTTAGAAATGTAAGCTTGTAACATTAAATTCCCATTTATAAAAGCTGTTCCATTTCTGGAATATCGCATTCTGGCAGCTTGGAAACTAACACAGACAATATTGAATTAGTACCATGCCAAATGGAGTGGTAATTAATAACTTCTTGGAAATGTAAAGGATGCTTATTAAAATGAAGCTTAACATAATAGGAAATTAATATAAATAAGTAAAATAATACATAGATATAAAGTTACTTTCGTTAGAATTCATTTTTCCTAAATAAAACACATTTGGTGTATTTTAAATACATCTAACTTCGCAATATTTAGAATATTAGAAAACGTGTTCAAATAGAACACATTCACTAAATCTTAGGTACTCATTTTATGAATACCCAAGTCCTTTTCTTCCAATCACCATATGGATCATTCTAAACTACACTACTTTTGAAAAGGATTCGTGCCTTTCTACTTAGGAAACTGTGGCTTCTGTCAATTTTATAATGCATACAAATCTATACATACCTATTCCCAAATCTTACCATAGCATTAATATTTTGAATCAATACTTTGACCTCAAAATGTTACACTTAACTTAGTTAGTATTCTATTTCCCATCATATTGTTGTTTCATCTTTCAACTGCTTTGAATGGTTATTAATCATAGAACACAATTTTTGGCTCAATAAATGAAATAATTAGAGATGCCTCCAAATTTCTTTGGTGGCCTCCTAAGATAGTAAATTGCTCATCATTAAAAGGTTTGAACTGGAGTCTGGCAACAAATTATTGAATGAAAACCATAAATTCTGAACTGCAATAACTGTCAGAGCAACAATTCCTAAACACTAATCAGCATAATCAGCACTAATCAACCAGTTTATCTCCTTTAACTGTAGTTCAGAAAGTTTGGAAAGAGCCTAGTGCTAGAATATTTTACCTAGCACCTCAGATTTTGCTGATACAACTAGTTGAAGAACTACATCTTGGAATCTCCTCACTCAAAGAAGATGTAATTCAAATCTCAATTTGCAGATAAGGAAATGGAGTGTGGAGGTTAAGTGAATTTTCTGTAATTCACACAGTTAATTAGTTGTTCACCTCGAACCGCTAACCTAGATCTATAAGCCTTAAAATTAACATCTCTTGCGGAAAGTTCTGACAAATTCTTAGACAAGACAATTTTTTCTTATTATGGCATATTTTCTTTTATATGTAAAAAATAAATTTAAGCTTTACATGCTAATATTCCCTATCTGCCTCAGGAACAAAACCATTTTACAAATAGAATTTTATTTGTACTTATTTAACAATAACTTGCCTAGCTCTTACCACAAAGCATTCACTATTCTAATAGCTTTAATAATAAAATTTATAAATACTAATAAACAAAATTATAAAACTACTTTCACATTAGCCACACTAATTAAATTTTACATAAGGTATCACTCTGTTGAAACTAAATTGATGTCATACAAAGAAAGAGAAGCAACTGTTCTGGTGCCAGTCTTTTGAATGTATTTGTTTTACTAGTATTAATAATAATGTCTCAGTTAAAAATGCAGGTTTCAGTACTCTATCTCCTTTAATTCTAGTTCAGAAAGTTTGGAAAGAGCCTAGAGCTTGAATATTTTACCTAGCTCCTCAGATTTTGCTGATACAACTAGTTGAAGAACTACATTTTTGGAATCCCCTCACTCAAAGAAGATGTAATTCAAATCTCAATTTGCAGATGAGGAAATGGAATATGGAGGGTAAGTGAATTTTCTGTAATTCGCACAGTTAATTTTTTGTTCACCTCGAACAACTAACCTAGATTTAAGTATTAAAATTAACATCTCCTGATTTCTAGTCCAGTGCTCTTAATTTTAAATCAGTCTCCAAAAATAAGTTGTAAAGAAAATCTTTCTAACATTTTAGTAAATACTTTTATAAATGGAGGGGGGAGTTCTAACAGATTCTTAGACAAGACAATTTACTGAGAGCTTTTACTATGTCCCAGATGCTGCAACTTGCCGAAACCAGAAAGTGGTGAAGCCTGGCTCCAAGTTCTGTTTTAACTATTAGGTCTCTACCACCTCTATGTCATGTTATAATTCAAACATCTGCTGCTTTAATCTAGTTCAACTACTGTAAAACTGTCATTTGCACAGTGCATCTTGACCACAGTTCATCTTTGCTTGGTGAAAATTTGCATTAACAGTGCTTCAGTCCTCTCCTGGATAGACACTTAAAGCAGCACATTTCTCCACCTGTCGTTGCTGTGATATAAAATAAAAGCCTTGATTTATTGAACCATTTCAAAAATCAAAGTCCTTTTCATGAAAATGACTTTTAATTGTGAGTATAAATTCGGTCTCCATGACTGATAACATAATTTGAGTTCAACAGAGGATGCAAGACAATTTCTGTCATTTTGATTTTAGGCTATATTAACCAAATGCCAAGCAAAAGTCATTATTCAAACATTAAAAGTTAAATATTTTCACTTAGATAATCACTTGGCATACCAGTGCAAATACAGGCATCACAATCTCCAGGGAAAATCTCAGGCAACCCTGAATTTGATTATCATGGACAATAAAATGCAAAACTTTAAAAAAATGTTGAGACTCTGCTGATCTTACAGGGCACAACCAAACAAAATCCTAGTGGAGAATTAAATAAAAAGACTATATGGCTCCCTCAATTCATAGAGCATATGAATGTGCAACTGCCCTATGACTGCACATCTACACTTTGTTTTGGATTATTTGGGCTTAGACTTCTTTATAACTAATGTAAAACTCATATTCTGTTTTTTGTTTTGTTTTGCATGTTTTTTGGGGGAGAATGTTATGCACACATTATGATGAAAAGTACAAAAATACAACTCCTCGATGTTTAACTTAGCAGATTATATTGGCCTTATGCTTCAATCACAACAGTTTTTATTGGCTTGCTTTTAAGAAAAATAACTTTGGAAGAAAATTCTGTTACTATACATTCCTTTATACTAAGCTTGCTGGATTTGATACCAAGATATATTGCTAATTAAGAAACATTCTGGAGATGTCATCAACGTAGCAATGTAAACAGCTACTGAAAACTCTCCCCAGAAATTCAGCAAAATGAAAGCAATAATACTCACTTGTTCAGAACTCTGGAGGAAGGCATAGACTGAAGAAGGACGCTCCAATAGCTGAATTGAGGACAGAGAAAAGTATCAGGTAGGAAACTTGCAGCCTGCTGAGATAACCCCACCTGGCACCAGAGAGACTATAAAATCTCTCATAGCAGTGAGACTTTCCCCTCTTATATCCAGACATAGACACCCAAGCCCACAAGGACCTGTGCTGGTTTGAAACTATTATGTACCCCCAGAAAAGCCATATTTTAATCCTGATCCAATCTTGTGGGGCCAGACCTATTGCAAAGGGTGGGAAACTTTGATTGGATTGTTCTGTGGAAATGTGGTACCCAGTTGTGGGTGTGACCTTTTGGGTAGATAACTTCCATGGAGATGTGACACACCCAGTTGTGGGTGTGGCCTTTTGGGTAGATTACTTTCGTGGAGATGTGACACACCCAATTGTGGGTGTGGCCTTTTAATTAGATGGAGAGATGATTCAAGATGGGTATTGATTGGTTTGCTAGAGTCCTTTAAAAGGGGAACCATTTTGGAGAAACCTCAGATGCAGATGCTTGGAATACAATTGCTTCAGAGCTGACAAAGATATGGATATTTGGAGATGCTTGGAGTGCCTACAGAGAGAGCAGATGCCTAGACATGGGTTGAGCCCAGCAGACATTGTCATATACCTTCCCATGAGATGCTAAGCAAGCCAGAACCCAGAGTTGTGTCCTAGAGGAGCTACGTGAAGGCCCACAGACACTAAGAGAGGAAACCACTGGCATCAGAAGTTGGGATCAACAGAACAGGAAGCAAGGACCAGCAGATGCCAGCCACTACCTACCCATGTGACAGACATCAGCCTTTTTTGAATCAAGTGTGTTTTCCTGTAGGCCTTACTTTGGATATTTTTCTACCCTTAGCACTCTAAATTCAAAACTTAATAAATTCCCTTTATAAAAGCTGTTATATTTCTGGTATATTGTATTTCTGGTACCTTTAGCAAACTAAAACATATGCCATATGTCATATCATAATAAAAATAAAAAGTTTTTAAAAAACAATGTACAAACCTTAATTAAAAATGCTTCATTGCTAAAAAGTGCTAACCATCATCTGAGCTTTTAGTAAGTGGTAATCTTTTTGCTGGTAGAGGTACTTGTCTTGATGTTAATAGCTGCTGAATGATCATGGTAGTGGTTGCTGAAGATTGGGGTGGCTGTGGCAATTTCTTAAAATAAGCAAGAAGACATTTGCCATTTTGTGGTGGTTTGAAGGGGATGTACACATGAAAATCAGTTTCTTAAAGCTAATCTATTTCTGTAGGTGTTAAACTAGTATAAATAGTACTTTTGATTAGGTTACTTCAGCTAAGGCATAGCACAGGGTGGGTTTTAATTCTCTTATTGGAGTCTTTTATAAATGAAATTAATCCAGAGACAGAAAGAAAGCCAAGGAATCAAGAGGCTGAGTGCAATGAAACCTGGAAGAGAAAGGATAGAGTGGCAGACACTGTCATGTGCCTTGCTTGCCATGTAACAAAGGTGTCCAGAATCCCCAGCAGCTGTTTCTCAGAAAGAAAGCTTCATCTTGATGATGCCTAGATTTGGACATTTTCATGACTTCAAAATTTGTAAGCTAATAAATTCCCATAGTTAAGGACCCTGTATTTCAAGGTTTTAATTTCAGCAGGTTAGCAAACCAAAATAGATTTTGGCACCAGAAAAGTGTGGTACTGCTATCACAACTACAAAAATGTGGAAACAGTTTTATAATTTGGTAATGCGTAGAGGTGGGAAGAATCATGAAGTCCTTGGTAGAAAAGGCTTGGATTGCTTTAAAGAGACTGTTGGTTGAAATACAGATGTAAAAGTATTTCTGATGAGGCCTCAAAAAGAAATGATGAATGTGTCATCATAAATTGGAAAAAAAGTAATCCTTCTTTAAAGTTGCAAAGAATTTGGCAAAATTGAGTTCTGATGGCAGATAGAAGGCAGAATTTGAGTGTTAAAAGCTTGTCTATTTAACTGAATAACTTTCCTAATTAAATGTGGAAAGTGTTGACTGGTTTCTTTCAGCAAATTATAGTAAAATGTGAAAGGATTGGGATAAGCTGATAAGCTGGTTTGAAGCTGTTATGCACCCCAGAAAAGCCATGGCCTTTTCTTTGATTCAATCTTGTGGCAGCATCCAAGTTTCTTTCAATCCTGATTCAATATTGTGGGGTGGAAGCTTTGATTGGATTGTTTCCATAGAAGTGTGACATGCCCAATATTGGTTGTGATATTTTGATTGGACTGCTCCCATGGAGATACAACACACCCAACTGAGGGGGTGAACTTTTGATTAGGCAGGGCTGTGACTCCATCCATTCAAGGTGGGTCTTAATTAGTTTATTGGAGTCTCTAAAAGAGGGGACATTTTGGAGGAAGCTTAGATGCTTGGAGAACAGAAGTAATAGGGCCAGCATGAGACCCAGACATTTGGAGATGCAGAAAGAAGACACCCCTGGGGAAGCTGTCTGAAACCAGAAGCCAAACAAAGGACCAGAAGATGCCTTCCCAGCTGACAGAGGTGTCCTGGACCCACTGGCCTTTCCTGAGTCAAGGAATATTTCCCTGGATGCTTTAGTTGGGACATTGCTATGGTTTTAGTAGTGTAAACTTTTAATGTAATAAATTCCCTTTTTAAAAGCCATTCCATTTCTGGTACATTGTATTCCAACAGCTTTAGCAAAGCAAAATAGATTTTGGTACTGAGAGTGAGGTGCTGTAGTTTGCGAGAACCAAACATGTTGGAAAGACTTTTTATATGGATAAGGGGAAGATTCTGGAAGAATTGTGATGTACTTTGTAGAAAAGGACTAAATTGCTTTGAAGAGACTGTTGATAGAAAAGTGGACCCTAAAGATACTTCTAAGAAGGACCTAGATAGAAATAATGCATGTGCTATTGCAAACTGGAAGGCAACCCTTGTTTTTAAGTGTCAGAGAATTTGGCAAAATTGCATGCTGGTATTGGTTGGAAGGCAGAATTTGGGAGTGATGTACTTGGATATTTAGCAAAAGATATTGACAAACTAAATGTGGAAAATGCAGCCTGGCTGCTCCCTGCAGCTTATAGTAAAATGGGCAGGAAAGAGACAAGTTGAGGACTGAACTCTTGGATACAAAGGAAACAGAAATTGAAGATCTGGAAAATTCTGGGCTTTCAGGAACTATAACCAGAGTTTAGTGCCTCATGTGAGGATTTAATCAATCATAGAGCCAGTCAGCCATTTCAGAAAAAGCCAGGATTACAGATGGCGTTATCTAAAAATGATTACAGAAAGTCCTATTGTCTGAGGGCTTTGATCCTTCTTTGCTACATGGAAAATCAACAGATTTTTTGTGAGCTCTGTATGAACAGAACCAGTGTATTTCTGGACTAACAGGGACAAATTGAAGGAAAAATGACTTCAGAGGCAGAGTATGGAACCTAAAGTCTGGAACTAAGAAATCTTAGGTGAAGAGAGTGGACACATCCATGCATGTGGAGAGGGTAACTTTACCAGGAAGCAGAAGACAGACCTTCCACTTCACCGTTCAGGAAGAATTTTGGTGTCCCAGGTCACAAAGAGGGTAGAGTTCATAAACCAGGGATTGGAAGGAGCCTAATGAGCCCCTGATTGTTCTTAGGGGTTTGAGCATGTGCCCCAGAGATGGCAGAGAGACAAGATGTGGCCCCAATGCTTGGAGACAATTGAGCTGAAAGAAGTTCCCCAAATAATCCCCGGTGTTGTAACCCTCATCCGAGCATTTGCAGAGAGCAGGCTGCTGCATAAGCCTTGGAAAAAGTGGGACTACCACTTTCCAAAGACCCGAGGATGATAAATGACTCTCAGACTTTGAAATCTAATGGAGTTTGCCTGCAGGTTTTTGGAACTGTTTTGGTCCAGTGATCCCTGTTTACCTTTCAATTTCTCCCTGTGGCAATGGGAGTATGCACCCTATAACTCCCTCCTTTGCATATTGGAAGCAGATAACTTGTTCTAAGTTTCACAGGTCCAGAGCCAGAAGAGAGATTTTTTTTTCCTTAGGACAGACCATGCCTGTAACTGTCTTTGATGAGATTTTATATAGTTTCTGATTTTTTTATTGTATTTATATTGTTACTGAAATGGTTTAAGGCTTTTGTGATATTGTGATGGAATTAATGTGTTTTTTTGTATATGGAAAGAACATGTCTTTTGGGGGTTCAAAATATAGAATATGCTGGTTTGAAGCTGTTACGTACCTCAGAAAAGCTATATCATTTTTTCTTGACCAATCTTGTAGGAGAAGTCATGTTTGTTTTAATCCTGATTCAGTATTGCGGAGTGGATACTTGGGATTATTTCCATGGAGATATGACACAACCAATTGAGTGTGTGACCTTTTGATTAGATGCAGGTGTGATTCCATGCATTCAAGGTGAATCTTGATTTACTGGAGTCCTTTAAAAGGGAACATTTTGGAAGAAGCTTAGATGCTTGGAGAACAGAAGTGACAGCACCAATACAAGACCCAGATGTTTGAAGATACTGAAAGAAAACACCCCCGTGGAAGTTATTAGAAACCAGAAGTCAAAGGACCTGCAGATGCTAGCCACACATCTTCCCAGTTGGCACAGGTGTTATGGTCTCATTGGCCTTTCTTTGGAGTCAAAGTATCTTTCCCTGGATGCCTTAGTTTGGTCATTGTTATGTCCTTAGAGCTGTCAACTTGAAATGTAGTAATTTTCCTTTATAAAAACCATCCAATTTCTGTTATATTGCAGTCTGGCAACTTTAGCAAACTAATACAGCTGATAGCTGAAATCTTGGGCAGAAAGAAACCAGAAATTGATGGTTTGTAAAATTATAAGCCTCCAGGAAGTGAGTCCCCACAGAATAGTGTTCCATGTGAGAGTTTAACTGAAGATGGAAATAGTCAGTCAAATCAGTGCAAGTCAGGATTAATTTCTACTTTCTAATCCTGAGAGGATGTGTGGACAATTCTATTGTCTAATGGTTTGGCCCACATGTAATGCAAACAAAACTGACCATTTTTGGGAAGACCTGTATGTGTGGAACCACTGTTAACCTAGACTAAAAAGGACAGATTGAAAGAAAAGTTACTTCAGGGACAGAACCATGGGAGCTGATGTCTGGACCAAAGACATCTTCTTGGAACAAGAGAGTGAGCCCACCCATGTGAGTGGAAAGAGTGAGTAAGCTCCAGCACTTGGAGAGGACAGGCATTTTGCCCTGTTTTTCAGGAAGAGTGTTACTGCTTAGATGCCTGGGGTAATACAGAGAGAATGGTATCTATCCTAAACATTGAAGATGCTGTAACCTTCACTTCAATGTTCTAGGAGAGAATAGCTCCTGTGCAAGCCCTTGGAAAAGGTGATACTGCCCTGCCATCAGGCTTGGAGGACAAACCATTGAAATCTGATGGAATATACCCTGCAGATTTTGAAATTTTTTGGGACAGTGACACGTTTCCTTCCAATTTTCCCTAATCGGAATAGGAATATTTATCCTATGACTGCCCCCTCCATTGTATATTGAAAGCAGATAAACTGTTCTCTAGATTTCATAGGTCTACAACAAGAGAAGAATTGTGCCTCAGGGCAGACCACACCATATAACCAATTGATGAGACTTTGTACTTAGTGCTGTTACTGAAGCGACTTAACATTTTTCAGATGTTAAGAGGGAATGAATGAATTTGCACATAGAAAGGACATGTATTTTGGAGATACAGATGGTGAAGTCTGGTGGTTTGAAACTGTATGTACTCCAGAAAATCAGATTATTAAAGTTAATTTATTCTTGTGGGTGTTAACTTATTATAAATAGTGCCTTTTGATTAGGTTACTTCAGTTAAGGCATGGCCCAGTGGGTCTCTTTGTAGTCCTTTATAAATGGAATGAATACAGAGAAAGAGAGGGAGAAAGCCAAGGAAGCAAGAGGCTGACAGCAATGAAACCCAGAAGACAAGGGAGAGACCAACAGACACATCATGCTCCTTGCTTGTCGTGTAATAGAGGTGTCCAGAACCGCCAGCAGGTGTCTTCAAGAAGAAAGCATCACTTTGATGATTCTTAAATTTGGACATTTTCACAGCTTGAAAAGTAAGCTGTGCAGCTAATAATTTCCCATAGTTAAAGCCAATGCATTTCATGATATTTGCTTTGAGCAGTTTGGTAAACTAAAATGTACTCCTTTCATGAAAGATTTCTCTGTAGCATGTAATGCTACTTGATAACATCTTACTCTAATTAGAACTTCTTTCAAAATTACAGTCAATCTCCTCAAATCCTGCACTGCTTTATCAACTAAGTTGGTGTCATATTCTAAATCCTTTGTTGTAATTTCAACAGTGTTCACAGCATCTTTACCACAAGTAGATTCATTTCAAGAAACCACTTTCTTAGCTTGTTCATAAGAAACAACCTCTCATATGTTCAAGTTTTATCTTGAAACTGCAGCAATTCAGCCTGATCTTCAGGCTCCACTTCTAATTCTAGTTATCATTTAATTCTAGATGCTGTTTCCACTATATATGTATTTAGTTCTTCCACTGAAATTTTGAACACTTTGCGTTTGTTTCCTGGGCTGCTCAAAGCAAATACTGTGAAATGGGTCATGTTAAACAATGGAAATGTATTTGCTCATAGTTTGAAGCTGGGCAAAAACAAATCAATGTGTCATCAAAAAAATGCTTTATTCCCAAAGACTGGCATTCTGGATCTGGCTTGGTCTTTCCAGATGACTAAAACTTTCTCCATATCAATATTAAGGTTGTATCACACTTTTATTTGTGTGTTCACTGGAATAGCACTTTCAATCTCCTTTAAGAATGTTTCCTTTGTAATAACAACTTGGCTAACTGTTTGGTGTGAGAGGCCTAGATTTGGCTTATCTAAGCTTTTGACATGCCTTCCTCACTAAGCGTAATGATTTCTAACTTTTGACTTGAAATTAGTGTTCTGCTGCTCTTCCTTTCACTTGAAGACTTGGAAGCCATTGTATGGTTATTAGCTGGCTTATTTCATATGGTTGTGTTTCAGGGAATGGGGAGGACAGAAAAGAGAGAGGAAAATAGGGGAATGGCTGATTGGTGGAGGAATTAGAACATATACAAAATTTAATGATTAAGTCTGCCATCTTATATGGGTATAGTTTGTGGCACCCCAAAAGAATTGCAATGTGACATCAAAATTCATTAATCAAGATAACCATAACAGATATAATAATAATGAAAAAGTTTGAAATATTGCAAAAATTACTGAAACATGGCACAGAGATATGAAGTGAGCACATACAGTTGACAGAATGGTACTGATAGACTTGCTCAAAGCAGGGTTGCCACAAACTTGCAATTTGTAAAAAGCACAATATCTGTAAAGCAAAATAAGGTAAAGTACAAAAAAAGTAAAGTAAGCCTGTACTGAAACTGTCAATATTGGGTTCTACATTACTGCACAAATTTAGCAAAATTAGTTTTACTTGACTAGCCTAGTTTTTTGGTCATCTTTTGGGAAGTTGACAGTCAATATCACCTTGTATTCTTATCTTTAAATATGCCTCTAGCTTTAAATATGCTTGCCTTGCCTATTTCTTATTAACTGCATGAACTTGAACAGGTTATATCACATCTCTAAACAATGTCTTGTTGAGAAAAAGGGTAATATCTTGATATTCTTTTGAGCTTAAAAGGAGGTAATGTATAAAGAACATCCCCTAATACATTACCAAGTGTATTAATACTTAATTTGCATAACAACTACATGAGTCAATGTCTACATTTTGTAGATGAAGAAATTGAGGCACAAGGAGGTCAAATAACTTGCTCAAGTTCTTAGCTAATAGTGGCAACACCAGCATTCACACCCATGCATTCTACCCCTAATAAATTGCTTGAAGTACTATGTCACATTCTTTTTCCTTATTGGGTTGGATCAATTCCACTTTAATCATGGGATGAGGTTTCATCTAAGTACATCTATCCCAGTTCAATTTATCTTAGATATTGCCATGATTCAATTTTGTTGTATGGCAAAAGTAAAATTCTTTCTGTGGACACTTTTGGCCTTTTGTGTCCAGAGATAGGGTGGATTATGAAGTCGAAGATTTATCTCATGTCTGGGAAGTGAAAAGTAGCTTAGCAAGCATGCCTAAAGAATTATCTTAAGTGGCATAGGTCTGCCCTGAACTTGGTTCTTTGCTTCCACCAAGAGGTAAATGCAGAAAAAAAAAAAAAAATGGCCCTCCAATTACAAGTGAAAAAGAAGAAAAAAATACACATAGAAAAACAAATGAATACTTGAAAATTTGACCTGAATATACTAGTAGTAATAATAGTAGTAGTACCAGTAACATTAAGTTATTCATTCACTTAAGCCATCAGCAAACATTTATTGTTCATTTGTTATATGCATGGCACTTGTAGAATATCCTGCAGCTCCAGGCTAAGAACAGAATATTCTCTCATTGGTCTTTCCCTTTTTCTATACTTTATTCCATTTCTATGATTCACCTATCACATTGGGTGGATGTTAGAGGATCAGACCATTGTATCTAATTCTCATTTCTCTTCTGTGAAGAATAGCCAAATGCTTACTGACTGGAGGATTTTCTGCAAGAATGCACTAGAAATTTAAAATGTACTCTATAAAGAAAATATATATTGTGTTCTCTACAATTCAGTCCTCTTGTGTTAGCCTACTTGAATGACTTACACCATCCTATCAGTCACTCACTATGAGTCTCCATATTATGAGCCTATGACTTATCCATTCCTGCTATTTGCTGCACCTTCTTCCATGGTTGGCTTATTAACATATCACTTGTTTTGAAAATTACCACGAGCACAAACATATATTTTTTGAGTGTTTAT
Source organism: Myrmecophaga tridactyla (assembly GCA_004026745.1). Lineage (NCBI taxonomy): Eukaryota > Metazoa > Chordata > Mammalia > Pilosa > Myrmecophagidae > Myrmecophaga > Myrmecophaga tridactyla. The sequence continues at coordinate 92,141 of PVIY010002921.1, forward strand.
CACCTCCATTGTCATGTAAGATCCCTGAAGACAGGAATCCATTATACTTTAAAAATATATATATCCTCAAAGGCAAGGAAAAGTTCATCTTTCAAATCGAAAAATATTCATTGACTAAATGAAAGGATGTTTAAAAATATTGTTAAATCAACTGTAAGAAATAGAAATTTCCAGTGCTATTTGAGAGGGTTAGAAGAACAGAATTTTTTTTTTTTTTTTGGTGCATGGTCAGGGAACCAAATCCAGGTCACCCACATGGAAGGTGAACATTCTACCACTGAACCACCCTTGCATCCAAAATCTTTTAAATTTATTTTCATTAATGAAGCCAGTTGCCAAGAAAAGCTTGCTCACTTAATTCCTCAGTTGCATCTTCAAAAAAATTTTAATAAGTTCATGATAATTAAGTGATTAATAATGACAAAGTAATTGTATTTCTAAAAAGGAAGCTTATTGAATGGCCAAATGATCTGCATGATATCACGTGTATTATCTAATTCCACCATTGTAAGAATGTCATGACATAAATATTATTGTTACTTCATTAAACCTTTTTTCACCTTAAACACTGTAAATGAACTAGGCAGAATTTTGCTGTTGTTGTTGTTGTTGCTTTTTTAATGCAAGGTCATGGACACTTGAACTCACATGTTTTTGTTTCCAAATCTTAAACAGTCTCCAGTTTTCTCTACTCCTTGCCTTTTTAACACAATTCTTTCTTTTGACATAACATCACCCATGGAATTCTATTTATCTCCAGCTACTACAAGAGGAAAACCAAATCCATCAGCATGTGCTTTATTTAACAGGCACAATATTTTGGCTCTCCTTTGATTACACATGGATATACAGCTGGTTGTATATATCAACCCTGGAGACTTATGGTTTTATGCCAAAGAAGAAAAATAACATCACGCAGACTTCTATTGAATTTAGTTGTTGGCTATTCCTTGGAAGACTTGCCACATGATTCCTAAGAGTCACACTTTTTCACTTTACTCTGGGTTACTTTTTTGTGTACCTACTTTAGTATAATTTATGCTATTTGAAAAAGTGCAAAACAGAGTCATATTTTTCATGTTGCCTGCAGAATCTATGACTTCATTTTTAAAGTAGAAACTAAGTTTACTAAGTAAAAAAAAAATTTATGTCTTTTCCATATTTGTTGCTGTTGTTGCCAGAATGAAAAATATCTTTCAAAATGAAATAATCCTTACTCATAAATAGAATCAATACGATAAAGTAAAAATTTAAGAATCAAAGTGATTTATCATGGTCATACTTATTATGACAGTCCAATATCTAATGTTTATAAACTTCCCTGATCAGGGTTCCAAAGACATGGATCAAAGCCTGTGTACATGTAATTTAAGTCTGAGTATAGAAAAGTGATCCATCTGGGACACCTTAGAATATGTCTAAATTCAGTAGATCCTTACAATTAGTGCACTCACCATTTACTAAGTGCAGCAAATTGAAGGAAAAGATGTGAAGACAAATGAGAAGTTCAAAGTAAAGAACTTAAGGGAGTTTGATAACATGGGATGAGTGCATTAAAAAAATCTAGAAAAAAACTTGTCTGTTTTAATGTATGCGAACTTTTGAAACATTTGAGAGAGGAAATGTAGAACTAGAATAGCATGTAAAATACTAGAATTGAACAGAATTTCCCTAGTGTAGTCTTCCCCAACTTCACCATGTGAAAATCTCTTGAATAAACCTCTTCCTGCTTCTGGCCAGTCTGCTAAATGAGGTGGTAATCATTAAATTCTCTCTTTATGCATAGAGAGATAAATACCAGCTTTAACCTTTTGTTATTTCATCATCACCCCCTTTAGCATTTACTAACTGTTCCTAATAGCTTGATGAATGGAGCATTGCTTCTGTGGCATTTAATGTTCTGCTCTGAAATTTAAGGAATCTGAAAAAGGCAAAGCAGCATTTGACAAGTATTTGTAAACACAAGGGTAAAACAAGAGAAGAAATAATTAGGAAGACCAAAAAGTTTTTCTGACAACGGTTTAAGAATAGCTGCATATGCAGAATACCAGCTTTACATCTTCAAATAGAAAATCATTGACTTGACCATGCGGTCCTGGAGCAGACACTTGTCAGTTTAATAGTCTTGTAAAATGTACCAAAGCTTCATAAATCAAATTCATTTGGTAGTGGTTAGTGGAAAGCTTACTGATTTTAGAATTCAAAATCCTAAATTCAAATTGTGACCCTGAAAAAAGTCATTTAGTTAACCATGGGAAAGTTATTTAATTTTTCTGCTCTTTAAACTCTAGTCTTTTTCAAACTGTATCTTGGGTGTATAGCTTAAGTGTCTTGGATGTTAATTAACTCTCTCTGCAAAACGGTGATGAGGACTTAACGAAATCAAGCATTCAAAAGCATAACATATGATACAGAGGAGTATATAGCAATGAAGTTGGAAACACAAACTGTGGAACCTGACAACCTCCAGATGAGATCCTGCCTCTGGCCCTTACAAAAAAAAAAAATCACATAACTGTTTAACTTTTCTGTGCATCAGTTTGCACATTTGGAAAGTGGAGTAATTTTAATAACACCTATCTCACTGAATTATTGAGGTAATACCTATAAAACATTTAGAATTTTATAACCCTTATAGAAAAGAATATGTCTGTCTTAATACATGTGAACCATTGAAATAATTTGGAATAGAAGGGCTGAGATTAGTATAATATATTAAAAATAAGAATTGAACAGAATGTCAGTCAGCACTGAGAAAACTCTACCTCTTCTACTACTCAATGCAGGTTCTAGCATGATTGACAAACACTTTTAAGAGGCATAGGTGATTATTTGAATAGCAGTTTATAACCATACTTAAATATGAAATGTCAAATGCTAGTTCTCCCAAATATCACCAAAACAACCTGTTGAAAAGACCAAGCTGAACTAATTGCTTACTGTGGCAAAGGAGAACATGCTGTGATAGATCCTTTGCAGCATTTCAGAGAAAGGCAAAGATAGAATATTTCTTAAGATTTTTAAGTATACTTCAAAGCAGGCCATTCAGTCAAGGAGCTTGTTTAGAATTGGACAAGAATCATAGTAAAATAAATAATGTAATTATTTGTGGACATGGTAAAGTGAGAATTCTGATGTATACATTGTCATTCGATTCTTTCCAATGAAGAGTGGATGGGTGTTTTAGGAACTTTCTGGAATGAACAATGGAATTCACAAATCTTATCTTCCTGAGGATAATAGTAAAGTTAATTGTTGATTACAAAAAAAAAATACAGTTTAAAAGTGAAGTCATGACAACATAGATGGTGACAGTAAATTGCATGGATGATTTCAAATCTCAAAAGTTGCATCTCTCAGCAGATAGATATAAACTTTCTGAACAATACTTCCCACAATTAGATTTGCTTCTATCAAGAAGAACATATCTTCAAATCATGAACACAGCCTCATTTTTCTGTTGGAGGACTTGCTGTTCTCACATGACAGGCACACAATTGCTTCTGTTCACCACAAAATGCAAAATAATTTAGTCAAACTAATATACTTTTATAGAGCTAATGTTAAACTTAAAAGCAGTCATTTTACTGCTTATTGCACATTACTAACTTCATCTAGGTCTTCATGATTACACTTCTTTTTCTTATAGCTCTCTGTTCACAAATGACCTTCATGTGCTGTTCTGCTTCTTTCTGATTTCCTAAATTTCAGACTTCTATGTCATTTAGACACCCACAGAAGCAAGAGACCATTTATCCATCTATTATGATCTCATTAATAATGCTAATGACAGTGGTTTTAAAATAACAAAATTCTAAAGTTGATATTTCTCTTTCTATGTTGAAATATACAGACTATATTTTTAAGACTATATTGCTGGTATAAAATTCCTATAAATTTATGTCATCTAACGTGTATTGAATTCTGGTCAAGTGCAGATGGTTGCCATTGAATTGTATGGGAACAGGACAGGATGGTGTAGTCTTATTTCTTCCTGTTTCTCCCTACTAACTACAACTCAAAACACTAGCGATAACACAAAAAAGCAACCAAAGGAGAGCTCTGATAGGTAATAAGATGAAGGTGGACTGGTCTAAGAGCCAGCTCTGGAGTAACAGAAGAGCAGCAGGTTGTTTTGTATCTCTTGTGTAACAAAAGAAGGTAATCCAAGTTCCAAGTGGCCAAACTCCAAATTTAGCCATAGAAGAAAACCAAGGTAGGCTGTATTCTCTTCTACCTTGGAATAAGATGGAATAAGAGTCCTTCTGACAGCACCACAAGAGCCCAGCAGCACTGGAAAGGGGTCATCAGTGAACCCCATGAAAATGAGTGGCTAAGGCTTACAGCTACCCCTCCGCTGGGACATATCAGAGTACTAGAGTCTTACCAGAGGCACCCTTCAAAAGTAAGAGGCCTATCCCTGGAAGAGTCTGTCCCTGTGGGCCTAAGGATCCCCTCCCCCAGCCAGGGACATTTGTGTATCTGGAGGATGCTGAAAGGAGGGACTCTGCCACAGCAAGCCTCTGCCCCAGCAAGAAGGATCCTTCCCACTACAAGTTCCTTGCTAGAGAGGCTTCTTTATTCCCACTGTTTAAATATTTCCTTCCCATACTTATAGATACATGCCAAATGGATCAGGTAGTTAAAAGAATAAAAAACTCTTCTGCTTCCTAAAGGAGCAAAAGAAGGAAGTAATTGGAGTCCCAGAAAGACCAGATAAATCAAGCAGACCAAAATAACACTGGAATAACACTAGAAATGCTAAGAAAATAAACTGTATTTCTAACCACAGTCCCTAAATACAGGCCAAAATTGCATGCTGGATATAAACAAGATGATGGTCTACTAAATTAAAAATTTAAATTGGACTTAGAAACTCCTAACACAATAGACAAAAATGTCCAAGATACAATAAAAAGTTGCCTGGCATAACAAGAGCTAGGAACATCTTAACTTGAATGAGAAAAGACTCTTTGATTAATACCAATATTGATATGAATCATATGATAGAATTATCTGACAAAGGTTTAAAGTGACTATCACAAAAATGCTTCAACAGGCAATTATAAACTCCATTGAAACAAATGAAAAAATAAATCTTAGTGAAGAAGTAGGAGTTATAAAAAAATATAAAGAAGAACCTGATGAAATGTATAGATCTGAAGGTCGCAATAACAGGAATAAAAAACTTGCTGGCTGAGCTCAGTAATAGAATGGAGATGACAGAGGATAGCATCAATGAATTTAAGGAATGAGCATGAAATTAATCCAATCTAAACAAAAGAGATAAAAAGCATGAAAAAGAGAAAAATATAAACAGAGTGCCAGGAACCTATGGGACAATATCAAAAAGATGCAACTTTCACATTGTAGTAGTATCAAGAAGAAAAGAGAAAGAGTATAATGGAAAGAGTTTTGGAATAAATGATATCAGAAATCTTCCCTATAGGGAGCACCAATTAAAGAGCAGCAGATTCCTCATTTGAAACCAGGGAGGCCAGAGGAGATGACATAACATTTTTCAAATGCTGAAAGCAAAAGAACTGTCAACTACAAATTCCATCCATTGAAATTATCCTTCAGTAATGAATAGAAATGAAAACTCTCAATGACAAAGGAAAATTCTTTTAATTTGCACTGCTAGCAGACATACCATTAAAAATCGCCTTAAGGAAGTTCTTCGAGCATAAAGGAAATGATCAAAGAAGGATCTTGGAGCATCAGGAGGGAAGAAAGAAAGGAAAGAACAGATACATTTCTACATACAATAGACTATACTTATCCTCCTGAGCTTTATAAATATCCAATTATTGAGACAAAAACTATTACATCATCTGATGCTGAAACAAAAAAAAAAATGAATAAGGGAAGAAACAAGAACCTAAATGCAAATAAGGTTTTTAAACTTCACCAAAAGTAGTAGATATTGATTCTAGTAGACTGTCATAAGCCACATGTATATATGGAAATAACCAGAGCAAGTACTACACAAAATATACAAAGAAATAAATCATAGACACTATAAGTGAATGAAGGTAGAATCCTTTTAAAAATGTTGAATTAGTTCACAGGAAGGAAATAAAAGAGAAACAGAGGGATGATGACCAGATGAAACAAGCATAAATTCAATAAAAACATGACTGACTACAGCTATAACATATCAATAATGAACACAAATGTAAATAGTCTAAATATTCCAATCAAAAGTGAATTATTGACAAGGTAATAAACTGCCTATATAGAATAAATGAATAACAAAAAATAGTAGATTATATGAATAGATACAGAAAAGAGATTTGACAAAATTTATCACTCTTTCTTGGTAAAAATGTGCAGAACAATGAGAATATAAGGGGTCTTTCTCAACATGGTAAAGAACATTTATGAAAAATCCATAGCTAGGTTATGAGGTTGGGGCTATTGTAAAAGGTCCTAGCCTGTAAGCTCTTACAGCAGTCATATATATTCAAGAGTTATAAATGTTATTTCTAAATTCTGAGGTACTAAGCTGTGTGTACATAACCTGGTCATTCCCAGAAACTTTGGGTAATTATGTAACACCTGAGACTCAGGGTTAGAGCTCTGAAGCTACGAAAGTCAGCAGTACTCTATACAGGAACTGTTTAAAATTTAAAAAGGGATCGGACTTCAACTGGAGATATGAATGAAGTTGATCTGGATAGGACTAGGGTAGATCAGAATAGATGGTAAAGGATGATATTATCCTTATTTTAAAACTTCAACTTCTGTGTGAGACCAAAGGGAGAGTGTTTATTTGGTGCAAAATTTATACTTTGGGGAGCACATTACCCAATTTAACTTGGATGGTCAGCTTAGTTGAACACCGTAAGTACACAGAATCTTGAATACGTTGTGAGATATTGTTGGTTTGTCCAGGTTAGTGTGATACCTGCTATATTCCAGAGTAATTTGGGCAGAGAAAAAAGAAGTATTTGTCAAGTCCCCTAGGGGGACTGGGAAGAAAGGAGGAAATATTCTACTTCCCCATTTGGAGAATTCCTGAGCTCTCGATCTTAGGGTTCACCCCTATGAAACTTATTTCTGCAAAGGATAGGATAAACCTACTTATGATTATGCCTGAGAGTCACCCCCAAGAAAATTTCTTTTGTTGAGATGTGACCTCTCTTTCTAAGCTAACTCAGCAGGTGAACTCACTGGCTTCCCTCTACATTGGATATGATGCCCAAGAATGTAAAATCTCCCTGGCAATGTGGGACAGAACTGGAATGAGCTGGAACCAAGGATGAGCTGGAACCAAGTATCATGGAATTGAGAAAGCCTACTTGACCAAAAAGGGGAAAAGAGAAATGAGACAACATATAACAACATATAGTTTCCGTGGTTGAGAGATTCCAAACAAAGTTGAGAGGTTATTCTGGAAGTTGTTTTATGCATTATGTATATATAAACCCTTTTTGGTTTATAGTGTATTGGAGTGGCTGGAGGGAAGTACCTGAAACTGTTGGGCTGTGTTGCAGCAGCCTTGATTCTTGAAGATGACTGTATAACAATGTAGCTTTTACAATGTGACAGAGTGATTGTGAAAACCTTCTAATGCTCCTTTTATTCAGGGTATGAACAGATGAGTAAAAAAATATGGATAAAAATAAATAAATAATAAGCAGGATGAAGGGTAAAATTAATTTTGTAGATTGAAATACTAGTGGTCAATGAAAGGGAGGGGAAAGGAGTATGGGATGTATGACTTTTATTTTTCTTTTTCATTTTATTTCTTTTTCTGGAGTGATGCAAATATTCTAAAAATGATCATGGTGATGAGTATACAACTATGTGATGATATTACTGACCCACTGATTGTACAACATGTATGGAATGTTTGTGTGTGAAGATTTGTCAATAAAAATGTTTTTTAAAAATCTATAGCTAACCTCATACACAACTGTGAAAGATTTAAAGCTTTCCCTTTAAAATCAGGAATAAGGCAAGGATGTCTGCTGTCATCACTGCTATTCAATATTGACTAGAACTTCTTAACAGAGCAATAAGTCAAGAAAAGAAAAGTCCCCAAATATCTACAACAAAGTTACTAGAGTTAAAAATCAAATTCAACAAAGTAGAGGAGTACAAGATCAACACACAAAAATAAGCAGTATTCTGACACTAGTAATGAGAAATCTGAGGAGGCAAAATAAGAAAAAAAATCCATTTACGATTGCCACTAAAAGAATCAAATATCTGGGAATAAATTTAATGAAGGATGTAAGGATATACACAGAAAACTTCAAAACTTTCTAAAAGAAATAATGAAAGGGCATTTCATGCTCATGTATTGGAAGACTAAATATTGTAAAGATGTAAATTCTACCCAAAATGAGTTACAAATTCAAAGCAATTCCAATTACAATTCCAACTGCCTACTGTACAGAATAGGAAAAGCCAATTGTTAAATTAATTTGGAAGGGTGAGTGGCCACTAACAGTCGAAACCATCTTGAAATAGAAATGAAGTAGAGTTCCTGACTTCAAAGTTGTTTTACAAAGTTACAGTGGCTAAAACAGCATAGCACTGACACAAGGATAGTTATATAGACCAGCAAAATTGAGTTGAGCATTCACATCTATAGCCAGTTGATTTTTGACAGGGTGCCAAGTCAATAAAATTGGGAAAGAGTTGTGTCCTCAACAAGTGGCAGTGGAAAAATAGCTTCCATATGCAAAATAATGAAAGAGGATCCCAACCTCACACAATATGCAAATTTAAAATTGATCAATGCCTAAATATAAAACTGGAACTATAAAACTCCTAGAAGAAAATGTAGGGAAGCATTCTCAGGATCTTGTGTTAGACAGTGGTTTCTTATACTTTATGTCCAAAGCACAATTAACAAAAGAAAAAAAAATAGATAAATGGGATCTCATCAAAAATTTAAAAATTTAAACATTACATCAAAGGACATTATACTAAAGTGAAAATACAACTTAATAGGAGAAAATATTAGAAAACTGCAATTCTTGTAAGGATTTAATATCTAGAATATATAAAGTAATCCTACAACTCAACAATAAAAGAGACAAAACAACCAATTATAAAATGGGCAAAATAATTAAATAGATATTTCTCCAAGGAAATATAAATATATATATATTTATAAATAAATACATATTTGTAAATAAATATATATATTGATTTATATATGAGACATTCAATTGGACAATAGCCAAATGTGCATATTTTATAGTCCATAAAAGATAATCTCAGCAAACTTAAAAGAATTGAAATAATACAGAATGTGACATCTGACCAAATGTAATCAAACTAGAAATTGATAACAGAAAAACAAACAAGGAAATCTCTAAGCTCATTGCAATACAATACACATTTCCAAATTGGTCAAAGAGAAAGTCAGAAGGGAAATTTAAAAAAAAAGGAAAAAAGTTAAAACTGTCATATAAAATACATGAGATGTCACTTTCATAGTGCCGAGTGTTGCAGGGCGCACCAAAAGAGAGACCACACAATTCAAAAAAATCTGCAAGCCAATTTGGAGTCTTTATTAGCCGGCCAGCAACTGCCTCAGAAACCCTCAAGAAGGAAGATTCAGAGAGCAGCCCAGAGAAGTTCTCAAGGGGGAATTATAAAGGCAAAAACTGCAAGCTTATCCACAGAAGCAGGAAAGGGGCATTATCTTTTTAGAACCACATCTTGGTTTGCAGCTGTAAGCAAGCAAGCTTATTTACAGAAGCAGAAAAATGCCGTTAGCTCTTGCACAATACATCACATTCTTTTAGTTTCTTAACAATTATTATTGTTCAATTCTTAACTCTTGGGGACTTTTCCCCCTGGATCTTGTGACTCTGGATACCTTCTCCTTGTTAGGGCCTGATTTATTGCTCCTGACCCCCCACATGAGGGAAATCAAACATTTACATTAGAAATAAAGAATTTAAATTTCTACTACAAGAAAATAAAAAAGAAGAGCAAAAAATTCCCAAACAAACAAAAGTAAGGAAATAATAAAGATAAGAGTAGAAATCAATGAAATAGAAAATAAGAAAATCAAAGGGAAAAAAAACTGGTTCTTCTTTGAAAAACTCAGTAGAACTGTAAACATCTAGTACGATGGATGAAAATAAAAAGAGAAATAAATCAACCAGTAATATTTGGAATAGGACAGTGAATATAAATACAAATCCTTTAGTCATTGAAAAAAAATAAGGGAATATGATGAAGAATTTTATGTTGATAAATTAGACAATTTATCAATTCAAAATGGGTAGTTACTCTACCCACAAACTATTAAACTCAATCAATATGAAATAGAGCATCTGAAGGGTCTTAAAATCATTAAAGAAATTTTATTTGTAATTTAAAAGCTCCAGAAAATGAAACCTCTAGACACAGATAATTTCACTGCAGAATTCTACTGAATAATTTAAAGAAAATTAACACCATTGCTACACAATCCCTTCCACAAAGCAGGAGAAGAGGTAACATTTTACAACTAAGTTCACAAGAGTACTACTCTAATAACAAAATCAGCAAAGGACCATACAAAAAAGAAAACTTTAGCACAATAACCCTGATTCATATAGAGAAAAAAGTCCTCAAATAAAAGGAAATCAAATCCATCATGTTAAAAAATAGAAATATATACCATGACATAGTGAGACTTCTTCTAGTCATGCATGACTGCTTCACCATTCAAAAATCGATCACTGTATCCCACCATAACAACAGGTTAAAGGAGAAACAGCCTATGATCATATCAACTGAAGCAGAAAAAGCAGTTTACTAAATTCAACACCGAGTCGGTATTTAAAATCTCTCAGCAGGTTAGGGATAGGAGGCAGTTATCTTTACTTGATAAAAAAGCATCTATATGAAACTTACAACTAACATCTTACATAATGGTAAAAAACTGATATTTCCCCCTAAGTTCAGGAACAATGCAAGAATGTCTACACTCTAATGTTGTGTAGCCACCACAGTAAGGCACACACGCACACATACACATTGAAAAAGTAAAGAAAAGAAAAGACACATAGATCAGGAAGAAGTAAATAAAATAAATCTGTCCTATTTGTGGATAGCATGATTGTCTACATATAAAATCTCAAACAATTTACAAATAAAAATGTCCTAAATTAAAAGTAGGTTTCAGGATACAAGAACAATACAAAAAACTAGCTACAATCCTATATACTAACAATGAACATGCATGAACTGAAATTTAAAATAAAATACTTTTAGAATCACTACAAAAAATGAAATATTTAGTATTCACTTAACAGACATATGAAGCATCTAAATACTAAAGTTTATAAAATTCTAATGAAATTAATCAAAGAAGACCTAAATTAATAGAAAGATATACCATGCTTATGAATCAGAAAATTCAACATAGCAAAAATGTCAATTCTCCCCAAATTGATCTGTGGGTTTAATGCAATTGCTATCAAATTTCTCGTTAGATATTCAGTAATTATATACAAGCTTATTCTAAAGAGTATATGGGAAAGCACAGGCCCTGGAATAGTTAAAAGAACTTTGGCAAAGAAGTCTAAAGTGAGGAACCACTATACTTTAAATGAAGTTTTAATATATAGCTACAATAGTCAAGGCATGGTGGTAATGGAATAGGAGTAGACTTAGATCAATGGAATAGAATAGAGACCCCAGAACTAGACCCACACAAATACCCTGTAGCTTTTTCACAATGGTGCAAAACAATCAAATGGAGAAATTCAATTAAATTCAATTTAACATGGTTTCACCAAATGATGTAGGAACAATTGGACATCCATGAGCAAAAATATGAACCTCAACCTAAACCTCACACTTTAAACAAAAATTAACTCAAAATGGAACAAAATCTTAAATAAAAGATATAAAAATATAAAACACTTAGAAATGAATATAAGAGAAAATATTTGGGATCTAGTGCTAGACAGTTTTTTTATCAAAAAATTTTGATAAAAGGAAACATTGATAAATCAAATCTCATCCAAATTGGGAAAAAAAACTTCTTCTCTGTGAAATTACATGGTTATGAGAAAGAAATCACAAGCTACAGCCTAGGAGAAAATATTTGCAGGCCACATATTTGACAAAGGAAAACTATCTAGAATATATCAAAGATTCTTAATTCTTAAATCTTTACAGTAAAAATAAACACATAAATTTAAAAAAATGGACAAAAGGCATGGAGAAGATATACAGTTGGAAATACACATGTAAAAAGGGTTCATTAGTTATAACATCATTAGTTATAAGGGAATGCAAATTAAAATGAAAAGTAAATACTCCTGCAAGTCTATCATAGATTTTTTGTAAAAATAACCATAGCACCAAGTGTTGGTGATGATGTGGAAAAATTGGATGATTCATACAGTGCTTCTGGGAATGTAAAATGTTGCAGCCGCTCCAGAAAGCACTTTTACTGTTTTCTACATAACTTAACATACAGATACCATATGAGTCTGTTATTGAACTCTTGGACATTTATTCAAGAGAAATCAAATATGTTGACACAAGATATGTACATGTTTATTCATAGTGGTTTTAGTTATAATAGTCCCAAACTGGAAACAGTCCAGAAGCCCTCCAGAGGTGAATGGTTAAATGATCTATGGTATGTCTATAGCTGGGAATACTACTCAACAATAAAAAAAATGGATCATTATTACTCACAGCAAGTAGAGTGAATACCTAGAGAATAAGGCTGAGTGAAAGAAAAGCCAATTCCAAGAAGTTGCATACTATATGACTTCATTTTTGTAACATTTTTACAAGTTCTAAGTTATTGGGGATTTTATTTAATTTTATTTTAATTTAACTTTATTCTGATAACACATAAACAACCTAAAATTTGCCATTTTAATTACTTTCAAATATACAATTTAGTGCTTTTAATTACATTCACAATGTCGTGTTACTGTCACTACCATTTATATTAAACTTTTGAAATCGCAGTATTTTAGAATTGGAGACTAGTGTTTGCCATGTTTAAGAAGTGGGAAGGGTTGGGAGGTAGGCAGATGTAGTTATAAAAGACTATGTCAGGAATCCTCATGGTAATGGAACTGTTCTTTATCTTTACTGTAATAGTGGGTATATGAACCTACATATGTGATAAAATTGTATAAAACTAAATGCACACACACTAACACAGGCACACAAGTATATATGAAACTGTGTAAATATGAATAACATCAGTAGACTTTATCAAGATCAACACCCCGGTTGTGAACTTATACTGTAGTTTTGTAAGTTATTATTGGGTGAAATTGGGTGGATCTGCATATGACTCTCCAGTGATAACAATAAAAATGTCAATTAAAAATATGAGCCTAGAGATCATTCTTAAGAAGTTCAATTTAATATCTGCAGGGGTAGATGCTATAAGTCATCAGAAAGAACATACATTGCCTTTTTATATTTTCTCTGTTTCCATTTCCTTCCCTAACTTATATCCCTTCCTCCTACCTTTTCCAACCTTATTTGGTGCTGTACATATTCCATCATCTCTTTATGACCAATATCCCAATCATAGCATGTGGTAGTGAAGGCAGGGTTAGTTGTAATCCTGAAAAGCTTTTCAAAGAAGAGTTAAAAGTGAAAAAAAATTCTAATATTTTGATAGTAAAAATCATGGTGGAATGGATATTACAGGGAAAGCCACAGTTTTTAATGCTGACACACAATTTGGAAAGTACACATTCATAGAAGACAGATATTTCTAACCAATAGAGCAGGGGTGGTTACTTCTTTAATCTCGGGTAAGGTAGATGTGTGTGATGGTTCAAAGCTGTATGTACCCCAGAAGATTATGCTCTTAAAGCTAATCCATTCTTGTTGGTGTAAACCTATTGTAGGTGGAAATTTTGATTAGATTACCCCAGTTGAGACATGCCCCGGGTTGGCCTAATCCTCCTACTGGAACCCTTTATAAAAACATAAAATAGAAGCAAATAAAACCTGAGAGAGAAGGAAACCACAGAAACAGAGAGGAAGCCACTGAAACCAGAGGCTGGAAGCAATAAACTCCAGAAGACGAGGGAGAGACCAGCAGATGCCATGTGCCTTGCCATCTAACAGAAGAGCCCATGATTACTGGTAGTCAATCTTTGGGAAAAAAGCATCACCTGTTGATGCCTTGATTTGGACATTTTCACAGCCTCAGAATTGTAAACTTGTAAGTTAATAAATGCGCATCATAAAAGCCGTTGCATTTCTGGTATGTTGCATTTCTGCAACTTCAGCAAACTAAATCATTGTGACATTAAGAGCAGATAGTAGAAAACTCTGAGATTATGACTAAGGATATTTAATTTGTTATGTAGGCAAAGGAAAATAATATTTAGAGTTTTAACTAAGATGAATTTGAAGATACTTAGGAAAAGATAGTTGAATTACTTGGTGACATGTTGACACAACAGAAAAATCAGAGAGCAGTCATAGAAGATTTCAAGGTTTTAGCTTGATAATATGAGAATAAAAGAAAATAGAAGCATAGGATTCCGTTAATGGGAGTGGACCATTAAAGAGACATTAAATGCCTCTCAGTGAAAAATTTATTGTTCAATAAAATTTACAAATTTAAAAGATTTAACTTTTAATTAAATATTATTCAAAATTAAATCTGGATTATCTACAAAATTGTGACAGAGCATTTGCATCCAATTTAACACATTGAAATGCATGAGTAATTATTTTTGCTAAATAAAGTATTTTGGCTCTATATAGTGCATTGAAAATAATATGTATATTAAACAATGACATTGCTGTACAAAATATATTTAAACTAAAATCTACTCTCAAATGAATTTTACATGGACTTATTTAACATTTAGTTTTTGGAAACTTCAAAACACTTGCAAAATCTTAACAGCAATTAGCTGTTCACCTTACTGGCTATAGATATTTATATCTACTTTTTATCTATCTATTTTCTATCTTTCTATCTATACATGTATCTATCTTTCTATGATACTACTTTCAACAATTAATTACCAGTAATCTCTACTGTTGTTGAAATAAAAATGGTTATTCCTCTTAGTACATTATGCAGAGTAAACTCATTCCCCAATGTCCCCTAACATTATTTCTTTTGTCCCTGGGGTTATATTTTCTCTATTTATTGCTACTTTAGTTGACAGACTCATTTCTCCCTTGGGAGCCTGCTGTATCTCTGCAAAACAGAGGAAATTTTTAGAAGGTTTGTGTATGAAACTATGTATCAACTATGGTTAATAAGGTAATTAAAAGAGATATATTCCTACATTTTATGCTAAGAGGACAAGAGAATTGATTAAATAAATTTACCTTACAGTTTGGATTATACTGTGAGTTACTGTAGGGTGAAGTTCATATGTTAGTTACCATAGTTTCCTTCTCAATTCAGAGTAATTTCTGTTAATTAGGAAGCAATCAAGTTATATGAGAACTTTTCATTCTTAATCATTTTGTTCATTGTTTCTCATTTCTTAATCTGTTTGTGTCATTCTTTTATTTTCTTGCTTTTTTCCGACTCTGTATTTCTATATAGTTCTCACCAATTTAGCTGAAATGTGTCCTTCTCTACTTTATTTATTTGTGATTTATTTCATAAGGGACATACAACCCCCAAAACATGGGTTATTTAACCCTTTAGCCCAAATGGTATGTATTAAAGATAGATCTAAGTAGAATCATACAAAGTAAAAGTATTGACAAAAACCAGGGGAAAAGACAAAGAGTAAGAAAACTTCAAAGTGGTAAAATGAAGAAGGAATAATGTAAGGAAAGGAGGGAAAGGGATGAAAGAGGAAGGAAAGGAGAGCAGCATGAAGAAACATTTGCATAGAAGAACAGGAGAGATGAAATGAATGAAGTCAGGGACTGAATCAAGGATAGTATATATGGATACATAATATCCACCACCAACTGACTCCTGGGTCCATTTCATGATATTCATAAATCAAATTGTCTATTCCTGAGAAAACTAAAGGTGTATAGAGACATCAAAAAGTGCTAAAGGATGTCATCTTCTTTCATAAAATAATTATAATTTTTCTTCTTTTAAATACTTAGAATTACAGAGAAAGTTCTAAATTTTGCGTCACAAGTTTACCACGGATGACAGTTTTTACTGAGAGTCATAAAAAATAAACCAAGGATATTAGATTAAAATAGATGATATTTGGATCTAAACTAAGGAGATTGTGACACATTGTCTCCGTGTTTTGGAGTTGGTTTGCTGAATGGATGGGTCTTCTATGCCTAACACTGAAATCCATAAAACAGGTCTCCAAAATCCTTGCCCATGATCACCATTTTCGTCCCTGCTGCTTCTTTAGTTTTCTCTCAAGCCATACATTCAGAAAAGTTTTTTTACTTCAATTTTACAGAGCCCAAAACTGTAACTGTAGAAGCAACGGTCTAAACATTTACCTCTGTGCTTCCTCACCCAGGTAAATGAGGGTGCTCCCTCACCCTCCACCATATATGCCCAAGGACAGAACTACTTACCATCTCTCATAGCTTTATTATTCTTGGTCACCATTCAAGATATAGGCTCCTCTGGGCCACTGTCTTCCCTAGTACGCTCATATCCTGACACACACTTCTAATTTTCCTTCTCTTTGGGTCCTTTCTACTCTACCTGTACAACCCCAATTCTCTAGTTTGATAAAAGAAAAGGTTTCCTTCTGTGATCAATGTTCCTCCTTCTTCAGAGGCCCTCACAGATGGAAATCACTCTTTCCCCACACTTCAGTCCCAGAAATTAATGTTCTTTATGCCCACTTCTCCTTTCACAGCTTCCCACATTTGCTCTCATAATTAAAGCTTCCAACTCAGAAGCTCACGCTTCACTTTACACTCATCTCAATTGATGAGGTTTCTAGCACTCATGCCTGAAAAATTGGTCAGCCTGTCCCCAGTCAAGATGGCAAATTAAGATGCTTCAGGCTTTTATCCATGCACAGAAGTTCTGAATAATCAGTAAGAACTGGCAGATGTTTCTGCAAAAACTGGCAGAAACATCTTTATCAAAGCTCCAGAAAACAGGTGAAGGACTGCAGTAATGAGATGAGCTTCAAATCAAGAAAAAATCTTCAGGATTTTCAATGGCCCTGATGGCCACTTCTCCACCCCTCATTGGCTTGGCATTGAGCTGGCCCACACTCCCCAGTGCACCCTGGTTCTGGAGGGAGCAGAGGATCCCCCTGTGCACACAGTACAAATGTGTAGGTCTTGTCAAATATTTCTGGTAGTGGCTTGAAGGAATCAATGTCCCAAAACTTGCCCTGCATGTGAATGGCAATTCAAAGAGATCTTCTGTAGAAAGTTGTAGGAAGTTTGTCACATCATGCTACCTGGGGCATTGGATTGCTATCTGTTGGACATGCAGTGCTGTGTACAGGTACATAGGAAAGTGTTGCCTAAAGAAAAGGGGACTTTCAAAACCATGTTAATGAGGGAATAAGTTGGGCCATGTGTGCATGCCGAAGACAATAGGTATGCACAGAAAAGATCAGGAAGGCTCCTGAACTTTGCCTTCAGCTATTTTCCAAACTCATTATAAGGACAAGCTCAGAGGGAGAACACTAGCACAGGCCAATCTGCAAAGATAGAGGAAGATGTTTCCTTTTTTTTTTCTTCCTTTTATTTTCTTAGCGTCTCATATTCAAAGAAAGCTCTATCATAGCACTAGATAAGTACAAACTTATAGAACACATGCCTCAGTGCCTAAATTCTAGTAATAATACCTTAAGGCATTCAGGTGTCCAGATTTCAACATAAGATTACAAAATGTACAAAAATAGGGACTATGGCCCAGAAAGCAAAGGATAAGGTTATAGCATATGAAGCCATTAATTAGAAGGATCAGTCATGAGACATTCCAGATTTGTCTTTAGAAAAATGGAACTAAATATTCTCAAAGAACTAAAGGAAAACATTGACAAAGGACTAATGGAAATCAGTTAAATGACAAACACAACCAGAATTTAAATTGGGAAGTAGAGATTATGAATGTTACCAAACAGAACTAAAAACAAGGGTAACAGAAATTTAAAATTCTCTAGGGGGGTTAAATGACAGATCAGAGCTGGCAGAAAAAAGTATCAGTGAACTTAAAGATAAGATGATTGAAATAATTCAGGCTGAGGAGCATGACATGGTCAGACTCATCTGTCAGCTTGGCCAAGAAGTGGTACCTATTTGTCGGTTGGGCAATGAGGGCAATGTCTGTCTCTTGCAATGAGGACATTTCATAGAATTAAAGGATGATCATGTCAGCTGCATCCACAGCTGATTCCATTTGTAATCAGCCAAAGGAGTGTCTTTTGCAATAAGTGATGCCCAATCTAATCACTGGAAGCCTTTTAAGGAGGATTCAGAAGAGACAGGCTCTTTTCCTGTTTTGGCTGGTGAGGCTCTCCTGTGGAGTTTGTCCAGAACCTCCAGCAGAATCATCGGCTTCACAGCCTCCCCTGCTGATTTTGGACTCTGCATTCCTGCAGTCACATGAGACACTTTTATAAATTTTATATTTGTGAGTGTTCCCTGTTGATACTGTTTCTCTAGAGAACCCTAACTAATACATCTTGGTACCAGGAGTGGTTCTTAAGAAACAGAATCTTAAAAAGGGGTTTTTATGAATGGTTTTCTACTCTGACTGGACTCAAAGGCACTAAGGACTCTGATTCCCATAATCAGAATGATGCTCCCAATCCACAGAGTGTGTTGGCAAAAGAGATAGTCAAAATATCACCATTCGATTCTCTTAATGTTTCACTTGTATGAAGCCAGGCTCTGGGGAATAATGTTTTTGATACCTTTACAGAGTTTTGTGGAAATAAGAGGTATAGAGATGTTGACTGGTTGTTGTTAGATACACTGGCTACATTAAGGAGTGAAAAGGATGGGCTTAAGGCTTCAAACGAGAAGCTTAAGCGCTGTCTGAGAGATGTAGAAGTTTTTGTGAGTATCCTGAAGGAAAAATCTTATCTCCTGTAGCCATAGACTTGAGATCTCTGAAAATCAGATTCAGAATCTTATTGTTAGAGTAGCAACTTTACAATGTAAACTGAAATCTCATGTTGCATGGTGTCTGCTGCTAAAGTGAGGGCCTTGTTTGGAAAGGAATGGGGCCCTGAAAAATGGGATGGTGACATATGGATTGATAATGATGTTGGGGTTGAGGTTGAAACCCTAGGTCATGCTGAGTCTTCTCTAGATAACCCTGTAATAGTCTGCCCTGAGGACATAGTCACCGCACCTCCAGTCTGCCTTAAGGAGTTGGCCACGCAACCTCCTTCTGAAGAGACTAGCCCTAGAGTGATTAATCCTGTTTTACCAGATGAAACTGCAAATGAAGGCCCTGAAGCAAATGGCTTGGAAGATATTTCTAATCCTTTTTATGACCCACCCCTACCACCTCTCAGTTCTTCCAGACCTATAACTAGACTAAAATCCCAATAGGCCCCTAAAGGTGAAGAACAAAGTATCACACATGAGGAGGCATGTTATACTCCAAAAGAATTGTGTGAGTTTTCCAATTTTATAGAGAGAAATCAGGGGAATATGTGTGGCAATGGATTTTAAGGGTGCAGGATAATGGTGGGAGGAATATAAGGCTGGATCCGGCTGAATTTATTGATATGGGCCCACTTAGCAGAGATTCTACATTCAATGTTATAGCATGAGGGATTAGAAAAGGTATTAACTGTTTGTTTGGATGGTTGGTTGAAACATAGATCAAAAGGTCACTGACATTACCTGAGGTTGAAATGCCAGAATTGCCCTGGTATAATGTAGATGAGGGAATCTAGAGGCTTAGAGAGATTGAAATGTTAGAGTGGATTTATCATGCAAAGTCTGCTCTTACACTCCAGGAATGTCCAGAGAACATTACCAGAACAATGAGAAATAAATTTGTGAGACTAGCACCATCATACCTGAAGAGCCTGTGGTTGCACTTCTCTGTGGGTCAGATATTACTGTAGGAACTGCTATCACTGAACTGGGATCCTTAAACACAATGGGGATGAAGGGATCCTGAGTTGGCAGAAGCCAGGTGGCAGCACTTAAATGCCAAAGACAGGGTAGACATGACTATTATAATAGACAGCAAACTCAGAGCAGGAGTCAAAATTATATGACTCGCAGAGATTTGGGGCATTGGCTAGTAAATCATGGATACCTAGAAATACAATGGAAGGACAGTCTACTAAATTCTCATTCAAGCTGTACAAGCAAAAGAGTTCTAGGTCAAGTGAACAGAAGTCAAACCTGAATTACAAAAACATGGAGTCACGGCCCCTTAATAAATTTCCAGACTTGAGACAGTTTAAAGACCCAGAGCCCCTTGAATGAAGGGGAGGCCAGGTCCCTTTGGGGTAGAACCCTGTTACATTGCCACAAATTTATACTGTTAACCTTCCTCCAAGTCTTCCCCAAGGAGACCGACAGCCTTTTACCAGGGTAACTGTGCAATGGGGAAAAGGAAATGATCAGATATTTCAGGGATTATTAGACACTGATTTAGAAGTGACATTAATCCAGGGGACCCAAAACGTCATGCTGGTCCACCAGTCAGAGTGGGGGCTTATGGAGGCCAAGCGATCAATGGAGTTTTAGCTCAGGTCTGTCTCACAGTGGGTCCAGTGGGCCCCTGGACCCATTCTGTAGTTATTTCCCCAGTTCAACAATGTATAACTGGTATAGACATACAAAGCAACTGGCAGAATCCCTACATTGGCTCTCGAACTCATGCAGTGAGGGGCTATTATGGTGGGAAAGGCCAAGTGGAAGCCACTAGAACTGCCCCTACTGAGCAAAATAGTAAATCAGAAGCAATACTGGATTCCTGGAGGGATTGCAGATATTACTGCTACTCTTAAGGACTTGGAGGATGCAGGGGTGGTGATTCCCACCACATTCCCATTCAACTCTCCTATTTGTCCTGTGCAGAAAACAGATGGGTCATGGAGGATGACAGCGAATTATCATAAGCTCACCCAGGTGGTAACTCCAATTGCAACTGTTCTTCAGAAGTGGTATCATTGCTTGAGCAAATCAGTACATCCCCTGGTACTTGGTATGAAGCTATTGATCTGGCAAATGCTTTTTTCTCAATAGTTATTAGTAAGGACCACCAGAAACAGTTTGCTTTCAGCTGGCAAGGTCAGCAATATGCTTTCACTGTCCTACCTCAGGGGTATATCAACTCCCCAGCCCTATGTCATAATTTGTCCGCAGGGACCTTGATCGTTTCTCCCTACCACAAGACATCACACTGGTCCATTATATTGATGATATCATGTTGATTGGACCTAGTGAGCAAGAAGTAGCAACTACTGTAGACTTACTGATAAGGCTGTGTGTCAGAGGATGGGAGATAAATCAAACAAAAATATAGGGGCCTTCCACCTCAGTGAAACTTCTAGGTGTTTATCAGTGTGGGGCATGTCGAGATATCACTTCTAAGGTGAAGGAGAGGTTGCTGCATCTGGCCTTTCCTACTACCAAAAAAGAAGCACAATGCCTAGTTGGTCTCTTTGGATTTTGGTGACAACATATTCCTCATTTGGGTGTGCTACTCTGGCCCATTTATTGAGTGACCAGAAAAGCTGCCAATTTTGAGTGGGGACCTGAACAAAAGGAGGCTCTGTGACAGGTCCAGGCTGCTGTACAAGGTGCTCTGCCACTTGGGTCGTATCATCCAGCAGATCCAAAGGTACTGGAAGTGTCAGTAGCAAATAGAGATGCTGTTTGGAGGCTTTGGCAGGCCCCTGTAGGAGAATCACAATGCAGACCCTTAGGATTTTGGAGCAAAGTCTTACCATCTGCTACAGATAACTACTCTCCTTTTGAGAAACAGCTTTTGGCCTGCTACTGGGCCTTACTAGAGACTGAATGCTTAACCATGGGCCATCAAGTTACATTAAGACTTGAGTTGCCTATCATGAGCTGGGTGTTTTCTGACCCACCAAGCCATAAAGTGGGGTGTGTGCAGCAGTACTCTATTGTAAAATGGAAATGGTATATACGAGATGGGGCCAGAGCAGGTCCTGAAGACACAAGTAAGTTACATGAAGAAGTGGCACAAATGCCCATGGTCTCCAGTCCTGCCACCTTACCTTCTCTTTCCCAGACCAGAGCTATGGCCTCTGGGGGGTTCCTTATGGTGAACTGACTGAGGAAGAGAAAATTAGGGCCTGGTTTACTGATGGCTCAGCATGATATGCAGGTACCACCTGAAAGTGGACAGCTGCAGCACTACTACCTCTTTCTGGGGTGTCTTTGAAGGGTGAGGGGAAGTCTTCCCAGTGTGCAGAATTTTGAGCAGTACACCTGGTTGTTCATTTTGCTTGGAAGGAAAACTGGCCAGAGGTGCATTTGTATACTGCCTCATGGTCTGTTGCTAATGGTTTGGCTGGTTGGTCAGGGACTTGGAAAGCTTATAATTGGAAAATTGGTGACAAAGAGGTCTGGGTTAGAAGTATGTGGATAGACCTTTCTGAGTGGGCTAAAAACATGAATGTATTTGTGTCCCATGTGAATGTGCACCAGGGAGTCACTTCAGCAGAGGAAGGTTTTAATAATCAAGGGAATAAAATGACCTGTTCTGTGGATGTCAGTCAGCCTCTTTCCCCAGCAACTCCTGTCATTGCCCAATGGGCTCATGAAGAAAGTGGTCATGGTAGTAGGGATGGAGGTTATGCATGGGCTCAGCAACATGGACTTCCATTCACTAATGCTGACTTGGCTACAGCTGCTGCTGAGTGCCCAATCTGCCAGCAACAGAGACCCACACTCAGCCCCTGATATGGCACCATTCCCCAAGGTTACCAGCTGGCTACATGGTGGCAGGTTGATTACATTGGATCACTCCCTTCATGGAAGGGGCAGCAATTTGTTCTAACTGGAATAGACACATACTCTGGATATGGGTTTGCTTCCCCTGCACTCAATGCTTCTGCCAAAACTATCATCCGTGGGCTTACAGAATGCCTTATCTATCATCATGGTATTCCACATAGCATTGCCTCTGATCAAGGAACATACTTCACAGCAAATGAAGTGTGGTAATGGGCCCTTGCTCATGGAATTCTCTAGTCTTATCATGTTGTCCATCATCCAGAAGCAGCTGGATTGATAGAATGGTGGAATGGCCTTTTGAAAACTCAATTACAGTGCCAACTAGGTGGCAATACCTTGAAAGGTTGGGATAGTGTTCTCCAGGAAGCTGTATATGCTCTGAATCAGCATCCAATATATGGTCCTGTTTCGCCCTTAGCCAAGATCCATGGGTCCAGGAACCAAAGGGTGGAAATGGGAGTGGCACCACTCACTATTACCCCTAGTGATCCACTAGGAAAATTTTTGCTTCCTGTCCCTGTGACCCTGAGTTCTGCTGGTCTACAGGTTCTAGTTCCAAAAGGTAGAGTGCTTCCACCAGGAGAAACAACAATGATTCCATTGAACTGGAATCTAAGACTGCAACCTGGTCACTTTGGGCTACTCATGCCCCTGGATCAACAAGCCACGAAGGGGATTGCATTATTGTCTGAGGTGATTGACCCTGACTATCATGGGGAAATAGAATTGCAACTACACAAGGGAGGTAAAGAAGAGTTTTCTTGGAATATAGGAGATCCCCTAGGGCATCTTTTAGCACTACCATGCCCTGTGATTAAAATCAATGGAAAACTGCAACAGCCCAATCCTGGCAGGACTACCAATGGGTCTGAAACTCAGGAATGAAGGTTTGGGTCACCCTACCAGGCAAAGAACTATGGCCAGGTGAAGTGCTTGCTGAGGGTAAAGGGAACATGGAATGGGTAGTGGAAGAAGGTAGTTATAAATATGAACTATGACCACATAATCAGTTACAGAAGTGAGGACTGTGATGCTGTTTTGTTCCTGTTACAGTATTTAAGTTGTAAGATATCAAGTTTAAGAATGAATATTATCCAAGTGCTAGCACCCTATTCTGGAGAGAATTAACATGTTTCCAGTTATATGCAGGACAGTTGAGCATTGTTAGGTGAAATAAAAAAATGTGTGCTTTAATGTTTTTTATTTAGAAATTAGATATCGTTTAAGGTGATATATATAGCTGCCAAGTTGACAAGGTGTGGACTGTCATGGTCAGGTTCATGTGTCAACTTGGCCTAATGGTAATACCTGCCCTGGGGAAGGGTAAGAGGAGAGAGGAGAAAATCAGGACACAACTGAACAAACATTTCAACAGTAATAAAAACTGCTATAGAAAAGAACTGCCTATTTCACACGAAAGGCTTGGGGTTTTCATGCTTTCTGTTCAATTTCTTTCATGTTTTCAAAGGCATTCCTGTAGCTCAGGGTTTTTACCTTTCTTCCTTAGGCCAAGTGTTCAATGAAAATATAGAAAAAAAATTGAATATCAAACTTAAAGTACTAGATAAATAATGCTAAATAAAGTAATGTTTTACATACACACTAAAGACCATCTTGTTCACCAGTCTTTTCTACTCTAATTACTCATACCCTCTTAAATGCCTTCAATCACATGGAAATTATCCAAACAACCACAGGAGAGCCTCTCTTATCCTCAATTTCCATTTTAGATATGTTACTCTTATGGCCATCCCTCAACTCATATTGATGGTCCCACCCCAAAATAATAGTTTTAAACACTGAGACTATTATCGAAACTTAATTTTCCCGCTTCCTGACTTACTCTTCCATTCCCTATTCATTGAACTCACAAAGACCTCTTGCTCTGTTACCTTTCTAATTAGAATCTTTTGATTCTGTCTTCCTTTTCCTTACTTTCTGGTCAGAATCTAATGTTCATTACCTGAAATATTCTTCTGCTAATATCCACAATCTTCTTTCCATTTGAAACACCTCCTTGGGTAGTAATAAATGTCACATAATTCTAATTGTTGGAATTTTCTACCTATACCAAGACTGCTGATTACTGTTAGAAAAGAATTTCACAAACACTGTAAATTCCTCTCCAACTTCAACTAAGCAATTAGTGCAGAGAAACACTTCTCCAAGTTAGCTGTCCTATTCTTCACACCATTTATTTCAAATCTTCTCTGTAAACTTCTTGTCCTCCTTCAAAGAGAATATAGGAGCATGTGATTTCAGACCATGACTTATTAATTTAACTCTATGAAATATATATCTTTTCCTCTTGACCATTTGCAAAGGAAGAAATGACCTTTCTTCTGCCCAGGGATAATCTCTCCAAGTGTTCTGGAAATTCTCTGGACTTCTCAGTATTTTCTGCTGCATATTAGCACACTTCCTCTTTTAGCTTTAATTATATCCTTAGTATTTTCTCATTTTTATGCAAAATTTAAATGTGTTTAATCTTTCATCAAAAAAGCAAACAAAATATTAATTTAAAAAGCAAACAAAAAATAAAACTGTTGCATCAGTATTTTGATACAAAGACCACATTAAAATAGTACTGAAACCAAAAGGCAACTTCAAATTGGTAACATCAAGAAAGTCATTTCAACATTATGAAGTCCATTCATTTTTATTGTTGCATTCTCCTTGTGCTTCTAAATAATTTTTTTCTTCAAGTATTTAGACATGATTTTATTTAGTCTTATTTAGAACATAGGACCATATAGCATTCATAAATTAATTGTAATTTATATTGTTTATAACTACTCTTTCATATATATGTACTCATATAATGTATGTATATATTTAGGTGTATGTTCATTTCTCCAGAATAGTCATTACCTCTACATGTTATTTGTGATTAATATTGATAATTAAGTAATGATAAATAATATTTGGTGGGTTTTTTTTGTTTTGTTCTTAAAGCTTGATAAGTTTCCACATTTTCATGCTTAGCTTTTCTTTAACACCTTTTCTTAAAACATTTTGAGAAAGCTTTCCTTTAATGAAGGAATTATTTAATTTAACTTTTTAAAAGTACATGTTTTTATTTCTCTTTTGTTTTATTTTTATTCTAACATCCTTTTTATGCTTGTAACTTAAAGTATCCCTTCTCTATATACACAGACAAAATTTTTGCTGGTATAACAAGGAAGTTTGATGTTCCCCTTTTTACTCCTTCCATTGGTTGCCTTAGTGATTTTGTAAGATATCATAGGTCACATCAAATTAATGAAGTTAGCATTAACATAATTCAGGAATTCATGAAACATAATTATATCTTTCATAATTCAATTTTCATTTTGATTGTCATTTAACCCAAGTCATTATTAGGATTATTTTATAAGATAACAGTTCTGGTTTTCAGATTTGCACTGGAGGTTTTCTTTCTTCTTCCTGTCTCTCTATTCAAATGTGTTCTTAATCCCAAGAGAGAATTTGTCAAAGTATGGGCCATACTGGGAAAACTATTTCCTTTTCCTATATAAGGCCAATGCTAGAAATAAAATCCTTATAAAAAACTGTTCCCCTGCAAGAGCTAGGACATTTGTATGACCTTTGATTACTCCACTCAGAAACCCACAAAAGCCATAAGGAAGTTTGCTACTTAAGGATTAAGGTGTAACAACATTAACTAATGAGATGATGTAGGAATCCCTAAATTCTAAATTAACATCAAAATGGGATTCTCTAGTCAAAGGTCTGGGAAAACCTACAGAAAATACTAAATAAGATATGAAATCTATATGCAATGTGACTTGCACACTCAAGGAAATGTGGAATTCCCAACAAATAAATACTTCTCAGTGAGGGTAATCTCATAATCCAAAATTATGAACTATACATAGACACATAGAGACATGCCTAGTGGGTTCAGCAACCCACCTGGTGACCATTTTCTAAGTCCCTGAATATTTAATAGTATTGGCATATTTTAGAAATTCATTTAATCTCCATGTTAGGACAATTAGCCCACATATGGCATGGTTCCTGGTAAACACCTCTGACAATTCAACTACCTTGAAACCCTTCCTTCCTAGAACACTCAGCAGTTTTACTCACAAGAATAGGCCAGGTATTGGTTTGCTTTTCCTATGTAAAGGGTCTCAGTTAGCATTATTATCCATGAGCTTACAAAGTGTCTGATCCACCAAGGCAGAAGTCAACAGAACATTGTGGGGGAGGTTTGTGAGTGGGCCCATGGCCACAGGATCACTGGTCTATCACACATTATACTACCCAGAAATTGTCACCTTAAAACTGTGGAAAACCCTTCTGAATGTACAATTTTCACACTAACTTGGAGGCAATGTTATTCTTCAACAGGATGCCAGATTCCAGGGTGCAGTTCACACATTGAATCAAAGATCTTTATATGGGACTGTGTCCACCGTCCCCAGAAGGAAGAATACATGGATCCAGTGGCCAAAAGGAGAATAAAATTTGGTTTGACTTACTATCACTCACAATGACCTACTGTGGGTCATAGAGGGAGTATATAATTTTATGCAAAATTCCTAACACTGATTTTACCAAATTGGTTTTACCATTTTATAATCTTGAGTTTATAATAATTCTGGTTGCTATACATTCTTTTCATAAGTTGATACTTTCATATATATATGTATAAGAAAATATTGCCTTAGTCCATTGCTTATGTATTCATTTCCTAAACTGTTTATTCTGACAAGGACAATTTTTACAAAATTTAGGATTTGTTCTTGTTATTTCTTTCTGTATCAAAATACTTGGATACTCCCAAATTGTGATAATATTTTCCTGTTTTTTTCCTACATGTTTTAATACTTTAAATTTTATATATAATTCTGTGATTGATTTTTCAATTAATTTTTATGTATATTATGAGGTGGAAAATAAGGAAATTTTTCTTTTCTATAATGATACACTCTTGCTCTAGCAACATTTCTTGCTGTGAAAATTTTGGAAAATGCAGTTGTCATGCCTATGTCCTGATGGGCACTCTATTCTGTTTTATTGATCTACCTGCCTACCTTATGTCATTACAGCACTGTCATGCTTATAGTTTTTTTTAGTTAAATCAGATGGTATAGTTTCTTCAACTTTGTTCTTATTCAAGACCCTTTGAATTTCAATTTAAATTTTATAAAGAGTTTGTCCTATTCATTTTAAAAAATTTTGCTAGGCTTATGAGTGAAATAGCATTGCA
>PVIY010002922.1:0-52651 GCA_004026745.1 Myrmecophaga tridactyla
TTTATTCACACACCATACAATCCGTCCAAAGTGTACAATCAGTGGCTTTCAGTATAACCACAAAGCTGTGCATTCACCACCACAATCAATTTGAGAACATTTTCATTGCTCCAAAAAGAAAAATCCTATATTCCTTATATCTCCCTATTATTGACACTTAGCACTAGTGAGGTACTTTTATTATAACTGATGGAAGAACATTAAGAGATTACTGTTTCTCTAGTTTGCACTAGTTATATTTTCCCCAAATACCATCCTATTTATTAACACCTTATAACAGTGATGTACACTTATTCTAGTTCATAGAAGAACCTCCTTATATTTGTACAATCATCCACAACACGAAAACTGCTATTTTTTGTGGCATCATTGATGGGCACATATGGCAGGTGCCTCAGGGAAGCTACAATGGTGAGGAGGCTGGCCATGGTGGGGTGGAGCTCTTCTGGACTTTGGTAGTACAGCTATGGAGAGGTCAAGGGTAAGGCTACAGGAGCATTCTCAGGCCATGGCATTTAAAAATAATGAATGAGAGCATGACAGACGGCCAGGAAAACTTGAGTTCTCTGTAACTCAGACATTTCTGATACAAGAGGATGGGGATGAATCCACAGACATTCCCAGAGTTAAAGGTTCTGAACTTTAGAAGGTATTGGAGGCTCCTGAAAAGTTTCTTCTAGAAGATTCTTTGGTCCTATCTTCCTTTCAATAGATTCTTTGCCCATGGCTTCCATTTTCCTGACTATCATCATGTTTAGTTTATTTTTCTTTCCCATACTAGACCAAGAGTCTGGACACTCTATGTCCAGCTTGTTCATCCATCCATCCATCCATCCATCCATCCATCCATCCATCCACCCACCCACCCATCCATCCATCCATCCAGCTATCCAGCTATCCAGCCAGCCAGCCAGCCATTTTCAAGCACTTACTATATGTACCAGGCACTGCCATAGGTGCAGGGAATACAGCAGTGAACAAAACAGATTCCTTACTTTTATGGAGTTTACATTCCAGTAGGGGAAAGACAGATGACAAAATAATAACAAAACAAAATAATAATAACGGTGACTCACATTTACTGAGGGTATGCTGTGCTGTGCGCCACACACTGTACTAAGTATTTAACATGTATTCTCTCATTGAATCCTAAAGACAACTCTATGAGGTGACTACTGTTTTTACCCCAGTTTCATCAGTGAGGAAACTGAATGGTTAAAGATCCTGCTGCTTGCCCTGTCATGTAGCTAGTTAAAGAATGATCTACAACTTGAACCCAGGTCTTTCTGCTTTCTTAGCCCAGGGGTTGGCAAACTACAGCTTGCTGCCATGGTTTCCAGTAAAATAATATAAAATTTTATTTGGAATACAGCCATGCTCATTTATTTATGTATCATTTATGTCTCCTTTCTCATTATAATGGCAAGAGTTGAGTAGTTTTACCATAGACTGCATGGCTCACAAAGCATACCAGCTAGTCCTTTACAGAAAACGTTTGCCAACCCTATCATAGCCTAAGCTTTTACCCTTACAGTAGGATCAACTGATGTTGACTGAAGGAACAAATGACCTAGCACCTCCATTCATTCATACATGTATTCATTCATTCAATTAACATTTTTTGAGTAACTGCTGGGAGTGAGACATTTTGCTCCTTGGAAGGTGGGGCCCCACTGGCACCGAGTTTCCTTCTATTGCTTGATCTTTCCAAAGAGTTCATTCACCTGCAGTGCCTGTTAAAAGCTAAATCTGGTGCCTAATCCTCATTTTCTCTGCCTTGTCTCTAGTCCAGACAAGAAAATCTATTTATTACTTTAAAAAATGACAAAAGAGATTAATCAGGATTTGGCAACTAAATTTATCAACTGGGAAGAGTCCAAAAAGTAAATTGTAGCACAGGTCTTTACTCCCTACTTCATCCCCTCCCCTCAGCTGGGTTTTATGGGAATGGCTCAGACAGCAGTGAAATTTAGGGCCAAGATTGCCAGGAAAAAACCACTCTGACAGCTAAATTAGTTTGGCAGTAAGGTGGTGGTGGAGGGCTCTAGGCCAGGAATGAATTATGGGTATTGAATGGAGCTGGGGCCAGTGCCCGCTCTCTTTAAGATTGGTAGAGATTTAAGTGAAGAGAAACATGTAGCTAATCCCATCGTCTGGACAGAACGCCACAGGGCGGGAGAGATACAAAGACTTCGAATGAGCCCCAGGCACCCCATGGTACATATTCCTGAGAATGCACAGCCTGGAAATTGTACTTGATGGAAGGAAAGCTCTTGAGATGGAGGGCAAGGCAGAAATAGTCTGAGATGGCCAGCACACACGCTTGCAAATGGGAGCGGAGTACACGCCTGGACATGTCCCTGAGGGTCGCTGACTTGGTGAGAGACCTGGGCAAGGTCACAGTGCTGTGCTTATCAGGGCGGGGATCACTACCTGTGTGATTTGTCTCTCCGTCCTCAAAAGTTAGGTGCTTTATACACAAGGACAAATAGCGTATGATTCCACTTACATGAAATAATCTACAGTGAACAAATTCAGAGAGACAGAAAGTAGATTAAGGATTACCAGGGGCCACAGAAAGGAGGGAATAGGGAGTTATTGCTTAATGGGTGCAGGGTTGCTGTTTTGGTGATGAAAAACGTTAGTGATGGAAGCAAGTGATGATAGCCCAATATTGTAAAAGTAATTAGTGACACTTAAATGTGGTTAAAATGGCAATTGTTATGTATGTTACCAGAGTAAAAGAAAAATAAAATAAAATTTAAAAAAAAGTTAGCTGCTTAAGTTTAAGGATTCTAACTGGTGGGGAGAGAGGATAGAGGAAAAGTGGGGATTATTAGAAAAGAGGTAACTTTTCACATAGACAAAGGATGAAAGCCAGTGCTAACTGCACCGTGCCCTGTGCAGAACCATTGGGGCTCATGGGCCAGCAAACACAGACAGAGCCTTAGGGCAGAGCAAGGCTCGCTGAGGGTGTATTAAGAAGTTGAGGACCCTACTAGAGTGGTTAACACTCCCAAAAGTATGAGGTACATATTATTGTCTCCATTATATAAATGAGAAATCTGAAGACTAGAGAGATTAAATATCTTGTCCAAAGCCACACAGCCAAGAAGTGGCAGAGTAAAATCTGTGTTCCCAGGTCCATGCTGCTTCTTGGGTAAGAGATAGGTTTGTACAGGAATACTATGTGATGACCTTTGATTTAGAAAATTGTATTATTAAGGGCTTCTCCTAAGATCCAAGACAAGCATATATTATTGTTCTTTAAACAAACCGGAAAGCCATGTGTCTGTGGCAATCCCACTGACAGCTCACTGAGCTGGGTTAGACCATCCCCATTCATCCCCACTGTTGGTCCAGTGAGGTGGAGGCCAGGCAATTCTGATGGATGGTGTCAGGAGGTGAGGTGCTAGGTTCTCAATCAAGAGGTGTTAGTTTGCACTGACATGTGGACAGGAGCCAGGGGTGGGGAACTTCTTAGTCTGCTCTAGCACTTCTCTCTTCCAACAGAGAGCGAAGCTCAGAGTTAAGGCAAATACTCTGGAGGTCATGACCGGCCTAGTGCTTTGC
This sequence comes from Myrmecophaga tridactyla, assembly GCA_004026745.1. Classification (NCBI taxonomy): domain Eukaryota; kingdom Metazoa; phylum Chordata; class Mammalia; order Pilosa; family Myrmecophagidae; genus Myrmecophaga; species Myrmecophaga tridactyla. Next base: position 3,574 of record PVIY010002922.1, read on the forward strand.
CTACACTCTTCTCTGGCTAAGTTGTTAAATGAAGCAGTTCTACCCTCACTCACCTGCATGGCACTCCAGGGCCCCTCATTAATATGGGTTTGGTTTTCAGAAGCAAAGGGAAAGTCACATCCAACTCTAGGTGGAGTAGAGCTGCAGTGTTTAGGTCCAGTGAACAACATGAGTACTGGGTCTAGGTATACCCCTCACCATCCTCTATGCTTCAAAGTAGGAGGATGTACCCTTTCTGGGCATCTGGAGGATGCTTTCCTGATCCCTTTGATGCTTCAAAAGAAGAGTCTCTTGATCCCTACTGGGGCCCATGTGATGAAGCCACTACCCACCCCCCTGCACTTCTCCCTTCACCCAGTTCCACTTCTCTGCTCCTTTTGTACTATTTATTCCTGTTTCTTGCCCTTTTCTCTTCACATGTTATAGTTTCCCTTCTTAAATAAACTCTTGCTCCACTGGGCTGATATAAATCTAGTGGAACGCTTTACAGACCAGAAAATGAAAATAATTCCACATTCTTTTTTTTCTTCCCTCTTTGCTTCCTTTGGGGTTTTCCCAAGCAGCTCAGGATCTAGAAGCAGTAGATCTCAAAGCCTCAAAGGACAGAGTCTATATGACCAGTGGTGGTCATATCTCCAAGCTGGTGTTTCAAATGTATTAGGGAGGGGGCTATAGCTGGCAGTGCTGTCTCCTCCTCAGCTCCAAGATTCCCTGGCATCAGCTCTTCACATATGGCCCCACCCTCTACAAGGTAACATCAACGTTTGGTTATGTTAAAATTAAGTCTTTCAGGGTTCTTGGGTGGTTCAATGGTAGAATGCTCGCTTTCCATGCGGGAGACCCAGACCATGGACCCTACCCCCCCAAAATTAAGTCTTTCTTAGATTACCAGTTACCCGGGGCCAGAGGGAGGGGCAATAGAATGGTTTTACTTATGGGTATAGAGTTGCTGTTTGGGGTGGAGAAAAGGTTTTGGTAATGGGTGTTGTTGATAGCACAGCACTGTATATGTAATTAATGACACTGAATTGTATACTTGAAGATGATTAAAGTGGCAAATTTTATGTTACATATATGTTACCACTATAAGCAAATTAGGTCTTTCTAATATAAAAATTAAGGACCTCTACTACAGAAAGACCTGAATCTCAGAGGCAAGATTTTCAGAGTGAATTTGGCACAGATATATAAAATCCTGGGGAAGCTTTAGAGCTCCCATTCATTGACCCGCCTGTAAAATGGTTGTGGGCACAGAAGTCTTTCTCATTCTCAAGTGGTACTGGATAAGACAGAATTCATTCTGTGCAGGTACCTGCCTGCCCCAGAACATGATCCCCACAATAAAGGATTTATCATGAACCGGATCCATCAACATTGCAGTTTAACCATTTGGATTTAAAATCTTCAGTATTTCCCAGATTGTCTTGGTGTCAAGTATATCCATCAGGCCACTGGAGTCTATTTTCAACTTCCAAATAAACAGTAACACAGCCTTCCCCCCAAACATCCAGTGGCCACATCATGGAAAAAAAGAAAAAAAAATGCTTTCGGTTAATTACTCCAGACCCTCTTGAGGGTAACTGGTTTGAGATGAAGTATTCCTGCTTTTCAAAAGTAAGAAGTCCCTCTGCTCCAGGTTTACTTAGTGGGGTGAGCAAAGAAATCATGTAGAAATAAAATACAGAAGAAGTAAGGTTACATTTAGGAAGAATTCCTTGCCTATAAAAGCTAGGAGCTTCCTAATTAGAGGATTTCAGAGGTCACAGTCCCCCTTTCCTGTCCCCTGGACGGGTCTTCAGGGCTGTGTGGAGGATGTCTGCCTCACCTGGTTATCTCCTCTTTCAAGGCAGCAGGGTCTGCAGGGTAAAACTTCACCCGAAAACACATGGTGAATGGAGGCTGGGCTGCAGAGAAAAAGAGGCGCCCATCAGGGAAGACCCTCCCCCAGATGACACCCACCCCACCCCACCCTCACCCAGGATACGCAGGCCTCCGGATCCATTAGAAGAAAAGCCTCACGTGCTAAGGGTCAACTTATTCTCAGAATAGTGGTAAGTTCCCACGTATAAACCAAGACTTATTACATGTGGGAGATTTCATCCCACCCTCCCCAGTGTGAGGCTTTGGTCTTTTCATGGTGAATACTTACATCTCAGTTGCTTCACAACAGACTTGGTAAACTCCAACCAGTGCTGAAACAGAGACCACAGAACAAGAAAACCCTAATGAGAAGCAGTGTTGAATATAACTTGCTTTATCCAATTTAAATAACTAGACAGATTGTAGCCCAGGGTGAAAGACGCCCCACAGCATATGAGATGTAGGTTTGGAGAGTAGGGAGTGACATGATTTTCTGAAATAAGTGCCCTGTGGAACCAGCTGTGAAGCGCAGGATGGTTCCAGCTTCAGATGCCATTTTTGGGCTTCCCTAGAAATGCCACCTTTCAAAACTGGGTGCCAAGGTTCTGAACCATGTTTCTGACATGCCAGTAGGCACGAGTGGTTGCACCTATCTGTGATGGGGACAAACCCCGCATGGGAAATGCTGACTTTGATGGGTCATGTATATTTGTGTTATGCGTCAACTTTTGGGGGCAGGGATTGGGGACAGTGGCTTTTGGTAGCAGCTCTAGAAATTATTGATAGGTGGAATTTTAGAAATGGTAAGAAGGCAGGTCTGAAGATGGCTACTGTATTTTCCATCTTTCTTTCAGTAGCATCAATTTCCAACCCTTGTGTTAGAAAATACATACTCAGGATTTCTTGGCACCAAAGGATGTTTAAAATCTAAGTCTCAAACGATAAGTAAACAACCAATGCATAGGATAGGTGAATAATAAGCTTCCTGTTTCCCTTGGATTTTCAGAGGCAGGGTCCAGTAGCAGTATATTTTTCCCCACAATATTTATGCTTGGGGGAAGGAAGCAACGAGGCCATCCTATATAGTCAGTTCTACCTGGGTGCTTCATAAAATTCATTATTGATGTTTGTGGCTTTTACACTAATCAGGAATGCTACCAATTTGCAGAGGGCTAAAGCTGCTATGATTTGGGGTTTGATTATCTGGAGGTAGCTTAAAGCCAATAGATGTAAATTCTGTGAGGGTAGAAAACTTATCTGTCTTGTTTACTCCAGTGCCTAGCAGAGTGTTCAATATGCAGCTGTTGAATGGACAAAGCGACCGGCTCCATGCCTCCCTCTTTTCTGGCTAGTTGTATTTAGTGTAATGTCTTGGCAGAGCCTTCTCTCTGGAAGGAAAGCAGCCAGGGCCATGCAGGCGGCATCCTGCCCTCCCTCAATTCCCAGCTCTCACCTTCTGGGCTGGGCATGGGTTATGTAGTTAATGGACCCACTAAGAGCCAGTTCTTCCATCAGCTCTACATAGATAATCTGGGTTGACATTCTGCTCTCTTGCTTCCTCTGATCTGAGTTCCCACGAGGCCAGGAGCTCATTATAGCCACTCAATGTGGTTAAGAGGTCCTTCTCACGTTACACGGACCACCGCAGCTAGGCTTCACAGGGAAGCAAAGGCAAGAGATGAAATTGCATGGAAACAACTGGGGTTCCAGGAGGCGCCTGTGCAGGCAGAGGAGGCCTTTCTGTTCAGTGCACACTGGAATTGTGTACAGTGAGAAGAACACAGCAAATCTCTGGGACTCAGTGAACAGAACGTCCCTAGACATTAGACAGATGGATTAAAATAAATAAACAAAGGGAGGTAGAAAATAAAAGGAATGACTGTGAGATGCATTATCAGCACAGGGCAGATGGAGCTGAGTGACAAAAGGGCTATTCCCTTTGGCAATAGCTGGAGACAAAACAGCACTTTGTTTAGGAGTGAGAGTTTAAGAAAGGACTGAGTCTAGAGATTAGGAAGGGGGTAGGAGTGAGTGGAAAGCTGTCTTAACCTGTCCAAAATATTTTAAGGATCTGGTAGAGAAATCTTGATTCCAAGAATATGGCAATGGTCAGACCTGCGTTTCGCCACTGTCTGGCTAAATCTGGGTCCCAGAATCATTAGCAAACTGATAACGTAGGGTTGGGGGACAGGAGGGTCAGGAAGAGGAAAAGATGATTTAGAGGGGGGAGTTTCTTTCAGTATTGGGTGAATGAGCACCATGTTCAGACTCTGGAGGCTTGAAAGAGTATGAAGAAGAGGCTGAGAGCATCCTGAGGCCCCTGGGCCTGAGCTGGGAACAATGAAGGGGTGGTAAGTGAGGGCAACTCCACTAGGAGGAACAGGAAAGTTCCCAGACACCCTGAAGATGCCAGCAGAGTAAGGAGTGATGTGGGGATGGATGTAGTGGATGGTTACTTTAGGGCTTCATTCCTTGGAGTAGCTGGGGAACCCACCTCCTCTATCCCTACTATGAAGGAGTGGCTCTAGGACTACAACTCCTGTAAAGGCCCATCTCCCCCTGTCCCTCAGAGATGTGTTCAAGCACTACTCTCCTTAGCCTCTCCCTTGATGTACAGAATCACATGACTTTCAGAGAATACTGGGTATAAATCCAGCATGCAATCTTAGGAATCACATAGGCTCTCAAGGCAGACTTTGCCACTTGCCTTGGGCAAGTTCCTTAACCTGTCTGAGGCTTTATTCTCTCATGTAGAAAATGGATGTCATTGTGGGCACCCATCTCATTTGTGCTAAGGACGAAATGAAGTCACACATTATAACACAGTGTTCAATCAACAGCTGAAATAATTGTGTGTGTTCCATAAATGTTTCTTTCTCCTCTTGACTATTTTCTAATCTGCCTCTAGCTCCTTCTCCTTTTAATCCTTATCAGTTCCACATATTCGCTTATTCTCCTCAAGCATACTCCAACCTGACTAAAAAACCATCAACAGGACATATTTTGCCCTTATATCTTCATACACTACCCCTTCTGGGGGATGAAGAAATCTGGGGGGTAACTGCTTTCTTCTTAAAGGGAGATATCTGAGACTGAAAAAAAAAAAAAAAAAAAACCAAACCATTTGTAAAAATAGTCCATCATTCTATCACTGTTATATAGCACATGGGCACCTACAGGATGTAAAGACACGTAGCTTCCTGGTGTCATGCCAGTTTTTGGTCTTGTGTTTGTTGGAGCGAAGGAGAGTCTTTATGTCAGGACACGGGAGCCTTTACGAGGTGAGGAACTGACCTTATCACTACTTCTTAAACACTGATGATACCCAAAAGTCTTTGCTGAACCAGGAGCAATGAAATTTATCACTGAAGTTGGTAAGGGGTATCAAAGGAAACTGACACAGTCCTTTTGATTCTTTTCTAAAGCTCAAGTGTTTAGCATAAAACTGTAGATGTGATCTGGAGGACAAAGTGGCTGAGAAAATCAAAGAACAAAAGAGCATAGGACTCTGGCATGGTAAGGGGTCTGTCTCTTTGGTATCTATGATTCTGAGCATGCCTGGAAGGCTATACCTGAAGAGCCCCTGGGGCTCTAAGGCCCCTGGTGATGACAGATATGAAGCCTATGTTTGCTGCTGTAAAGAAAATTAGTAGATCCATCCAAGGAGGGCCTTCTAGGATTCATGGTAATGTTTATGGAGGGTGGTAGACCAGAGTAGATGGAAGGCAGTGGGATAGGGAAGGGAAAGATAGAGGTCTGAATGCTTCTGCATGCTTTACCACTTCAAATGGTATGCCCACGAGTACACCCCCCACGGAGAGCAAAGGGCTGATGAAAAGTTATAGAAACAGCAAGTGACTATGGGCCTGGCAGCTGGGCCAAGGGAGATGGAGCAATAAGGCACTATAAACCATTCATCACTCTTTCACTCATTCAGCAAATATCTACAGAGTATCAGTTACATGCTAGGCCTGTGGCAGTTATGTGAGATACAGTGATGAGTGAGATAAAGTCCATTCCATTATAGGACATAGGTAATCAAACAGGTAATTACAGCATGGTATAATGAATACCATGACAGGGGTAGGTAATACAGATGCATGGTAGCACCTGGGAGGGGGCCCTAGTCCAGAGTCGGGGCTAGGGAAGACTTCCTGGAAGAAGCAGCAGTCTAAACTGAGACCTTAAGCATGATAAGGAGTTAGCAGAAGGAAAATATGGAGTGTGGGAAGAGAAAAGAGGGAAAAGAAATGATCCGGGTAGAGGGAGCCATGTAGGTAAAGGTTCTGAAAAATAGTGAAGGCATGAAATGTCTGGAGAGCCACAGTTATGTCTGGCTGGACCCAGCAGGGAGGAGATGGGTCAGGGAAGATGAAGCTAGGAAGGTAGGCAGGGGTCTGAGGATAAAGGATTTGGTCCTGTACCTGTCTGGGATATCACAGTTCTCGTTAATGCCGTGTTTGTACAGCTGCCCATGTTTTGTAGAACAGAGCAAGAACTGCAGAATTTGAAACATGCTGAAAGGCCCCTGCCAATTTGGCTCTATCTCTGTCCTGCCCAGAGGTGTGTGGCCTGATTGGGTTGGTGTGGCATCTCAGGCGAGGCCCTTTGTAACCAGAACAATGCAGATCAGCCCATTTACTAGAAAGCAGGGAAGAGAGGCTCAGCCAGTGATCTGACCTCAGTGCCCACAGCACTAGCCCAGCTGCTCTGCCTCCAACTGTGCAACTTTGGGCAAGTCACTTTGGCTCTCTAGGCTGTCATTTCAGCATCTGTAAAATGATGATCTGTGCTAGGTGAATTCTAGCAGTGAGGTGCCTTCCAGTCTAATAAACTGTGATGTAAAGAGATGACACTCAATTGCAGGGTCTGGCTAGTCCCTGATTCCTGAGGTTAACATCTGAATCTGAATGAGTGCCAATTCAAGGCCTCACACTTATTGACTAACCCTGTCCTCGCCTGTATTTTGAATATCGACTTACCCGCTGCTTATCTGGGTCCACAAAGCGGATGCCAAAATAGTCTTTCTCAAGTAGGTTCAGGTGGTGGCAAAGAAGATCAAACAGGTACTGGCCTTTGGCATCTCTCTGAAAAGAAAGCAAGCTCCATTGAGAAATGAGTGGACTTCTACAGTGTATTTTTTTTTTTTGCATGGGCAGGCTCTGGGAACCAAACCTGGGTCTCTGGCATACAAGCAGGTGAGAATTCTGCCACTGAGCCACCGTTGCACTGCCCTAATTTTGTTTTTATAGTCATTAAAATTATTTATAACCACTGCCTGTAGATATTAAAGAGGCATTTGTCCAGAACTATGTCTTCCATATTGCAATACATTAGATTTGGGTTTCTCTGGAATTCTGAGGCTTTTAGCACCCGGAAGGAGCCTGAGAACCTTCTCCTCCAAAAAAAGATCTCAGAGAACTCAGAGTAGAGTCAGGCAAGCCCAGTTCCAATCCTAAAGCACAAAAATTTCTTAAGTTAGTGGGAGTGAGAATGTCAATGTGGAGTACAGCAGCAATTCTACCTAGTTCATTGGCTTTGCTTTTAAAGTATATCTAATCCATCCACTTTGCTCCTTCTCCATCACCAACTCCATAGGTTAAGCCACCACCATCTTTTGCCTGGACCACTGCTAAAGCTCTCTAACTGATTATCTGCTTCCACTCCTGTTTTCTTACAATCCAGTCTCCTCATAGAAGAGTGACCACAAAAGGTTTTAGACATGATGTCTTTTTAAAAATTAGTAAACAGGTAGAGTAAAATATCAAAACAGTACAAAAGCATATACTATGACAAGCAAGTCTCCCTACCACCCAGTTGTCCTGTGCCCAAGTTCTCCTCCCCAGAAGCAACCCGTTACCAGATTTTTTATTTTTTTTTGCATGGGCAGGCACCGGGAATCAAACCCAGGTCTCCGTCATGACAGGTGAGAACTCTCTGCCTGCTGAGCCACCATGGCCTGCCCTGTTACCAGCTTTTTATATATACTTTATGTGATGTCCTATACACATGCAAGCCTATATATGTATGCATCTCTTTTTTAAATACAAATGGTAGCATATTATATACTCTATTCTGTTTCCTTTTTTCCCACTTAGCATTTCTTGGAAACCCTTCTATAGCAGTACATATAGATATGCCTCACAGCTTTTAACTGCTGCATACCATTCTAATGAACCTAAATTTATCCTCCCAGTTCCGTAGGGGTGGAATGTGTTTCCAATTTGGCTATTATAAACAATGTAACAGTAAACACACAGTGATGTTGAATTATGTAACCACCCCTACTTAACACCATCAGTGACTTCCCATTGCTGTCAGAATAAGGTCCAAATCCATTCATGACCTCCAAGGCACGACATGACCTGGATTTTGCCTCCTCACTGTATCTGGGCTAGTCTTTCTGTTCCTGAACACAATGGGGCTTTTCTGCCTCTGTGCTCTTCCTCTAGCTCTTCCCATGGCTGGCTTCTCCTAACCTTCAAGTCTCAATTGAAATGCTCCTTCCATAGAGAGGTCTTTCCTACACAGAATGGTTTTTCCCAGTTACTTTCTATCTCATTCTCCTGTTTATCTCATTGATAGCACTTACAAAAATTTGTAACTTGTTGGCTTGTTCCCTTATTTATTGTCTTTCCCCTTTTTAAAATTGTAGTTTCCATGAGGATGGGGACCTTCCCAGAACACAGTACAGAGCCTAATTATTTGTTGAATAAATGAGTGACTGGACAAATAGAAGGTCTGGGTAAAAGGTTTCACAACATATTAAGAAAGTAGGTTGTTTCTAACCCATGACCTTCACCTTCAAAGGCCTGTTTAGGTACTCAGAATGAGCTGGGAAGAGAATGACTTGTAGGAAACTGTCAGAATGTCTTGCGTTCTGCAAGGCATCAGTCTTGGATTCTGTAGGTTAGCTCAGATGACCCTCTATGGTCGGTCCATGTCTAACACTGCATCCAAACGGAAACTGTTTAATTAGGTCCAAAGTATTCCGCATTGTGCCATGGCCATGGGTAATCACAGAAGGGTCTGGCCGTGCTCCAAGAATGGGCACGTTTTTAAGACCGTTATGAATGATTTATACCTCACCTTTTCCCCCTTCTGCTTTTTCACTCTATACTATCCAAGGAAAATTAAAGCAGAATAACAGATCTCTCACTAAATAGCTTTATAATGCAATTTTATTGAAATACATTCACATTACCATATATTCATTCAAAGTATTCAATCACTGGCTCACAGTATCATCATACAGTTGTGCATTCATCATCACAATAGATTTTTGAACATTTTCATTACTCCATAAACAATAAGAATAAAAATATAAGTAAAAAGAATGTCCAAAACATCCCATCCCACCTATACTCTCTATGATTTATTCATTTTTTGTTTTTATTTTTTTATTCATCTTTCCATACACTGGATAAAGGGAGTGTCAGTCACAAGGTTTTCACAATCACATGGTCACACCATAAAAACTGTATAGTTATACAATCATCCTCAAGAATCCAGGCTGGATTATCATTCAACAGTTTCAGGAATTTCAGACTAGCTACTCCAATATACCAAAAACTATCTACATACTGCATAAGAATTACCTCCAGAATGACCTCTCAGCTTTACTGAAATCTCTTAGCCAAGGAAACTCTATTTATTTACTTATTTTTAAATTTTTGTATGCTGTATGGCGGGGTCACATTTCATTACTTTTCCACGTGAGTATCCCATTACCACAGCAGCATTTGTTGAATTTTTGTTTGTTTGTTTTTGGGGAAGTGCATGGACTGGGAATTGAACCCAGGTCTCCCACTTGGCAGGTGAGAATTCTACCACTGAACTCTTGCACCCCAGGGAAACTTTATTTTGTTTTGTTTCTCTTCCCCTTTTTGGTCAAGAAGTCTTTCCCAATCCCATGATGCCAGGGCCATGCTCATCCCTGGGAGTTCTGTCTCACTTTGCTAGGGAGATTTATACCCCTGGGAGTTCATGTCCCACACAGTGGGGAGGGCAGTGAGTTCACCTGCCAGGTGACTTAGAGAGAGAGAGGCCACATCTGAGCAACAAAAGAGGTCATCAGGGGACTTGGATGTAATCATAAGTAGATTTAGCTTCTTCTTTGCAGGAATGAGTTTCATGAATGGCAAGCTTCAAGATTGAGGGTTTGGCCTACTAAATTAGTACTTCCCAATGCTTGTGAGAATAGCAGGAATTCCCCAGTTGGGAAGTTTAATGTTTCCATTTCTTTCCCCAGTCCATAAAGGGGACTTTGCAATACTTTTAAAAATCTTCTACCCAATCTGGGATATATTAGGGCATCACACTAACCTGTACAAACCAACAAGATCTCAATACCTACTCAAGGTTCCAGGTAATTATGGTGTTTGAATAAACTGACCATACAAGTTAAATTAGATACTGTGCTATAGAAAATATAAATTTTGCACTAAATAAACATCTCTTCCTTCGGTCTCACATAGAAGTTGAAGTTTTAAAACACAGTCAGTATCATTCGTCACCCTTTAGTCTGATTTACCTTAGCCCTAAGGTACCAGGTCAGCTTCATTCATATCTCTAATTGAAGCCTGATCTCTTTTCAGCTTTTGAAAACAGTTGCTCTATGGGGTAATGCTGACTTTCATAGCTGCAGAGCCCTAGCTCTGAGTCTCAGATGTCATACAGATACCCAATGCTCCAGGGAATGACTAGGTTATACACAATCTCAGAATTTAGAAATAACGGTTCTAACTCCAGAATAGATGTGACTGCTGTTAAGAGCTTACAATCTAGGAACCTTTACAATAGCATTCCCCTGATAACCTATGCTCTCGAATTCAATTCTCAGAGTTTGTACGTTGTAGTTCGTCCATATTAGTGAGACATTTTAATACATGTCTGTTTGTTCCTGATTTATTTCAGTCAACATACTGTCCTTAAGGTTCATTCACCCAATTGCATGCCTTACAACTTCATTCCTTCTTGCAGCCACTCAATATTCCATTGTATGTATACACCACAGTTCATCCTTTCAGTTCACCAGCTGATGTACCCTTAGGCCACCTAAATCCAATGCAAATAATGAATACTGCTACAATAAACACCAGTGTGCCAATGTCCATTCATGTATATGGACACTGAAGTTCTTCTAAGTATATACCTAATGATGGGGTTGCAGGATCAGACAGAAACCCTCTACTTGCCTCCCATATGGACCCACCACACTGCTCTCCAGTGGGGCTGCACCATTCTATTTCCCTACCAACAGTGAATAGGTACATCTCTCTCTCCATATCTTCTCCAGGATACCTATATTTCTGTTTATTTTTAAACAGTTTTATTCACACACCATACAATCCATCTTAAGTAAACAATCGTTTATACGATTATAAACGTATAATCGTATACGTTTATATGTTTATAAACGTATAAATACGTTTTGCATTCACCACCACAATCTATATGAGAACATTTCCATTTCTACCACAAAGAAAGAGGGAAAAAATGAAGATGACAAAATTTTAAAAGAATAATAATATAAAATAAAAAGGAGAAATAATACCACCGCCAAGAATACATCCTTTTATTGACATTTAGCTTTGGTATATTGCCTTTGTAACCCATAATGGAAGTATATTACAATGTTACAGTTAACTACAGGCCCTACTTTGCATTGATTGTATTTTTTCTGTATACCATCCCATTTTCAACACAGCAAGGTGTTGTTCATTTGTTCTTCCTCAGGTAAAACATTATTATATTTGTACATTTAATTGCCATCATTGTCCACTCTAGGTTTTGCTAAGTTTTACAGTCCCAGACTTTGTTTTTATCTTTCCTTCTGGTGTCATACATGCCCCTAATCTTCCTCTTTCAACCATACTCACTCTCAGCTTTGTTTAGTGTATTTACAATATTGTGCTATCATCAGATAGTATTGTGCTATCCATTTCTGGATATTTACAATCAATCCTGCTGAACATGCTGTATTCCTTCAGCATCAAATGTCCAATCTCTACCCTCTATCTCCTGATAATTTATGCTTTCATCTTTAACTCTCAAAGTTCACTAATTAATGTTAGTTGGTATTAATGAGGTCATACAGTATCTGTCCTTTTGTTTCTGGCTAATTTCATTCAACATAATATCCTCAAGGTTCATTCACATTGTTGTATGTGTCATGTCTTTATTCTGTACCCTTCATGACAGTCTTCATTTCTAAAATTTTCTCCAAACTTCTCACTCTTTTCCTATCTGCCTGTGGTGCTCCTTTTAGTATTTCTTGCAGAACAGGTCTCTTGTTCACAACTTCTCTCAGTGTCAAATTATCCAAAAATATTACCTGATTTTTTTTTTTTTTTTTTGGCATGGGCAGGACTGGGAATCAAAGCTGGGTCCCTGGCATGGCAGGTGAGAATTTTGCCACTGAGCCACCATGGCCTGCCCTATCCAAAAATGGTTTAAACTCTCCATTTTTGAAAGACAGTTTTGCTGGGTATAGAATTCTAGGTTGGTAGTTTTTCTCTTTCAGTGTTTTATATATCAACCACTGCCTTCTTGCTTCCATGGTCTCTGCTGAGAAATCTGCAGTCTAATCAAGTTTCCTTTGTATGCAATGGATTGCTTTTCTCTTGCTGCTTTCAGAATTCTTTGTCTTTGATACCTGACAATCTGATTAGTAAGTGTCTTGGAGTAGGTCTATTTGGATCTATTCTGTTTGGGGTATGCTACACTTCTTGGATCTGTAATTTAACATCTTTCATAAGAGAGGAAAATTTTCAGTGATTATTTCTTCCAATATTCTTTCTGCCCCTTTTCCCTTCTCTTCTCCTTCTGGGACACCCATAAAACTTATATATTCAAGGGCTTCATGTTGTCATTAAATTCCCTGAGACCCCACTCATATTTTCCCATTCTTTTCCCTATCTGTTCTTTTGAGTTTAGGATTTCCAATATATCCTGTCCTTTAGTTCTCTAATGCTTTCTACTGCCTCTTCCAATCTGCTGTTTTAATTCTCCATTGCTTTTCACCTCTTCTATTGTGCCTTTCATTCCCATAAAGTCTGCTATTTGTTTTTGCAAGCTTTTGAGTTCTTCTTTATGGTTGCCCAATGTCTTCTTTATATTCTTCATCTCTTTTGCCATATCTTCCCTCAACTGGTTGATTTGATTTTTGACATGATTTAGCATGTTTGTTTGAACATCTCTAATATTCCTGCATCTCATTTGAAGTGTTTGTTTGTTCCTTTGACTGGGCCATATCTTTGTTTTTCCTAGTATGACTCATAAATTTTTGCTGGTGTCTATGCATCTGATTTCCTTGATTACTTTTTCCTTGATTACTTACCAAAGGTTTTCTTGTGTTTGACCTTGTTCTCTATCTGTTCTTTTGCATTTGGTTCAACTTATTCTAGAACTCAAGCACAGCTAACTTCTGTTTACCTCTCAGATTTCTCAACTTTTGTTTCTCTGGTTCTTTCCCTGCCTATATAGAATCTTTTTTTTTTTTTGAGGAGGGTCTCCCCAGATATGATTGATCCTATCAGATTTTCCCAGACAAGGCAGATCCAGGTCTCATATTAAGGTTCCCTGGAGATGAGACCCAGTAGGTTATCAGATTTTCCTGCAAAGTCTCTAGGCACTGTGCTTTTCCTATCCTGCCCAGCAAGTGGTGCTTGTTAGCCCATAGCTCCCCACCAGCATAATGTGATGTGGAACCTTTAATTCTCAGCCTGCCAGGGGCATAGTTGAGACAGAAGCTGATGTGGAAGGCAAGCTTAAGCTGTTTCTGATTCCCAGCCCCTGGGGTCTGAATTCTCTGAAGGAGGGTGGCCACTTTACCTGGGCCAAACCCTCCTCTTCTTGAGAAGATATACCTTTTAGGGAGTTATCTCCTTCATTTGACTTTTATTACTTTGTCTCCCAGACCTATTCCAACTCCACCCTTGCCCTCATCAGCACTGACAACTGAAAATGCATGAGGCTTTCTCTAACGAACTACTTAGAATACTTTTTAAAAAGAAAAAAAGAGAGAGAGAGAGAATAAAATAAAGTAAAATCCCTTTAAATCCCTTTTCAGTTCAGTCTCCCTAGCCTCCAAGATTTGCCAGTCAAGAGCTAGACTTGGTACCTGGCACTATGTGCCTCTTTTCTTGGAACTCAGCCCAAGAAAATGCTTTTCCAGTATTCTGAGCTTGGCTGACTCCAGAAGCCTCTAGTTTTTTTCCTTTGTCCTCGGGGTTATTTTCCTGCTTTCTCTGGGCTTATCTTTGCTCAGAACTTTTATTCAGTAGTCTAAATTTGTTAATTAAAACTGCAATTGGAGCTTGGTCATGCTACCTTCTCTTGCTTGTAGTAGAAAGGGCTTATTTTTTCCACTGGGGAGAGATTCCAATCAGCCTGTTGTCCAGTGGGAGAGGGGCACCAGTTACTTAGAAGATTGACTTACAGTTCTGTGCAGTGATCTCGGCCCTTCCATCCATTCCAGACTGGTATGTGATGTGCATTCTATCACAGTTGTCCCCCAAACAGTTGTTCCAGACAGTTCCTGGTTAATTACTAGCTGCCCAAGAGGACTAATTAAATTCCACACCTCCCTATGCTGCCATCTTGCCCCATCTCTCCGCGACTTTTTAAAACTCTCAGTAAATAATTTAAGAAGTTTCTCCTTGCAGGATCTGAAGGATGAATGAGTGGACAGATCAACTAAGAAAGGAGGTACCATGAGGGCATGTCTCACCGTTTTTCTCCTGCCCCATATTCCCATTCACAACATGGCAAGCCCAATTTCCACTCCCTTTAGTCTCCCACTTGAAATAAATGCCCTCAGGAAACAGATTTTTTAGAGGCAAAGGATTTATGAATCACACTGGGATCTCTGGGTAGTGGGTCACAAATCAGGTCTTTCAAAAGACTTCATCAATTGTCTCTTTGGGAAAGGGCTGTCAACTACAGCCAGAGTTTGTCTCGCTGGAACAGTATTCCTAATGCTCACCATAGAAAGAGCATAAACTCATTAAAAATATTTTTTATTTTTTATTTTGCCCTCGTTCTATCATAAACTCAGTTTTAAAGTGCTGGAAGCAGGAATATGTTTCACTCCAACCCAAGCAGGATGTCCTAGACTATTATCTGTCTCAGATCAATTGAAATGGAATAGTAAGAGACAGTTGCATACAGTAGCTATTTTTCTCTACAATTTTTACATCGTACCATGCTGGCTATAGCACTGTGATCAGCTGGAGTGAGTTTTATGTGACTGAAGTTCCCTTCAATCCATACAACAACCATGTTGGTATGAGCCTGAGGTAGAGCTAGCCATAGGAAAACATGCTTCTGTGACAGAAATCATATGGGCTGTTTTTGTTGTAGGTTTACAGAAAAATAATGCTGAAAACACAGAGTTCCCATAAACCCCCCTTCACACATACACTTTCTCCTATTATTAACACATTGACTGGCAAAGACCACTCAATTGGGAAAGAATAATAGCTTCAACAAATGGTACTGAGAAAACTGGATCTCTATATGCAAAAGAATGAAGGTGGACCCATACCTCACACCATGTACAAAAAATAACTGAAATTGGATGAAAGATCTAAATATAAGAACCCAAACCATAAAACTCCTAGAAGAAAACATAGGGAAGAATCTTCAAGACCTTGTGTTAAGCCATGGTTTCTTAGACTTTACCCCCAAAGCCAAACAACAATACTGTAGTTAACAGTATAACTGAATATTGTTTTCTCAGCAAGTATCATGCTGTTTGATTACTGTGGCTTTGTAATAAGTTCTAAGATCAGTCAGTGTGAGTTCTCCATCTTCATTCTTCTTTTTCAAGACAACCTTGGCTATTTGGGGGCCCTACACTTCCACATAAATGTGATGATTGTCTTTTTCATTTCCTTAAAGAAGGCTGTTAGAATTTTGATTGGGATAGCATTGAATCTCTAAATTTCTTTGCGAAGAATTGACATCTTAACAATATTTAGTCTTCCAGTCAATGACATGGAACATCTTTCCATTTATTTAGGTCTTCTTTAATTACTTTTACCTATGCTTTGAAGTTTCCTGTGTACAAGTCCTTTATATCCTGGCTAGATTTATTTTTAGATATTTGATTCTTTTAGTTGCTAGAGTAGAGTAGAATGATTTCCTTTTCTGATTGTTCATTACTAGTGTATAGAAACACTACTGATTTTTGGATGGTGATTTTGTAACCCAACACTTTGCTGAATCCATCTATTAGCTCTAGGAGCTTTGTTGTGGATTTTTCAGAATTTTCTGTATATAGGATCATGTCATTTGCAAATAGGGAAAGTTTAACTTCTTCTTTTCCAATTTGGCTGCCTTTTTATTTTATCTTTTTATTTTTCCTATGTGCTCTGGCTAGAAGTTTCAATAACAGTGATGACAATGGGCATCCTCATGTTATTCCTGATCTTACAGGGAAAGCGCTCAGTCTTTCACCATTGAATATGATGTTAGCTGTGGGTTTTTCATATATGTCCTTTAGAACGTTGAGGAGGTTTCCTTCTATTCCTAAATATTTTTATCATGAAGGGGTGCAGGATTTTGTCAAATGCCTTTTCTGCATCAATTGAAACAATCACTTTTTTTTCACCTTTGTTCTAGTAATGTAGTGTATTACATTAACTTATTCATTAATGTAATAATTAAAACTAAATCTCACCTCATGATGGTGTATAATTGTTTTATTGTGCTGCTGGATTTGATTTGTTAATATTTTGTTAAGGATTTTTGCATCTAAATTCATAAATGCTGTTGGTCTGTAATTTTATTTTCTTTCAGGATCTTTATCTGGCTTTAGTATAAGAGTGATATTGGCCTCATAGAATTAGTTAGGTAGTGTTCCCTCTTCCTTAATTTCTGGAAACATTTGATCAGCATTGGTATTGATTCTCAGGTAGAATTCACCTGTAAATCCATCTAGTCCTGAGCTTTTCTTTGCTGGGAGGTTTTTGATTACTGATTCATTCCTTTTTTAGTTATTGTTTTTTTGAGATCTTCTGGTTTTTCTTGAGTCTGTCTAGATAGTTTGTGTGTTTCTAGGAATTTGTCCATTTCATCTAAGTTATCTATTTTGTTGGTGTACAGATGTTCATTGTATGCTCTTACAATCTATTTTATTTCTGTGGGATTGGTAGTAATGTCCTGATTTCATTTCTGGTTTTAGTTATTTGTGTCCTTTCTCTTTTTTTTCTTTGTCTAAAAAAAAAAAGGACTAGCTCAAGGTTTGTTGATTTTATCGATCTTTTCAAAGAACTGTTTGGTTATGTTGATTCTATTTTTTAAAATTCTCTATTTCATTTATCTCTGTTCTAATCTTTGTTATTTCCTTCCTTCTGCTTGCTTTGTATTTAGTTTTCTCTTCTTTCTCTAGATCCTCCAGATGTGCTGTTACATCTCTTGAGATCTTTTTAAATTTTAAGCATTTAGAACTTTAAATTTTCCTTTCAGCATAGCCTTTGCTATATCCCATAAAGTTTGGTATGTCATATTTTCATTTTCATTAACCTCTAATTTCCCTTGTGATTTGTTCTTTGACCCATTAATTATTTAAGAGTGCAGTATTTAATTTCCACATATTTGTGAATTTTCCATTTCTTCCTATTATTGATATCTAGCTTCATTTCACTATGATTGCAGAAGTTACATGGAATGGTTTAAATGCTTTTTTAATGTACTGAATCTTGTTTTGTGACCTAACATGTCGAATGTGCATTTGAGAAGACCCATGTTGTACTAGAGAATGACACATGTGCATTAAAGATGAATTTGTATTCTACTGCTGTTGGGTTAAGTATTCTGTATATGTCTGTTAGGTTTAGTTGACTTAATATTGTTCATGTCTTCTATTTCCTCACTGATGATCTGTACAGATATTCCATCTATTACTGAAAGCGCTCAATAATATTGACCAATAATAATAATGATCACTATTGAAGTCTCCTAATACTAACGTAGAACCATCTATTTCTCCCTTCAAATTTAAAAGTACATGCTTCATATATATATATAGTATGCTGTATGGTGGGGTCACATTTCATTATTTTCCATGTGAATATCCTGTTATTGCAGCACCATTTTTAAAATTTTTTGTGTGTTTGTTTTTGTTGGGTTTTTTTGTTTGTTTGTTTGGGAGGTGTATAGGCCGGAAATTGAACCTGGGTCTCCTGCATGGCAGGTAAGCATTCTAACACTAAACTACCCTTGCACCCCCTGCTTTATATATTTTGGAGCTCCGCCATTAGGTGAATCTATTCATAATTGTTGTTTTCTTGTTGAATTGCCCCTTGTTTTGCGATCTGTTCTGTCCCTCGTAACAGTTTTTAACTTAAAATCCATTTTATTTGACATTAGCATAGCCATCCTGGCTCTTTTGGTTACTACTTGCATGTATATATTTTTCCATCCTTTCACTTTCATCTTGTTTGTGTACTCAAATTTAAGGTAAGTCTTTTGTAAGCAGCATATAGTTGGGTCATTCGTTTTTTTTTTTTAATTTAGTTTTTACATGAGCAGGCACTGGGAACTGAACCCAGGTCCCTGGCATGGCAGGCAAGAACACTGCCACTGAGCCACCGTGGCCCACCCGAGTCAATCGTTTTTATCCATTCTGCCCATCTCTGCCTTTTGACTGGAAAGGCTAATCTAATTTCATTTAAAGTCACTACTGATAATGCAAGACTTTCTTCTCCCATTTTGCTATTTGGTCTTTGCAAATCTTATACTTTTTTTGACCCTCAATTCTATCATTAATGTCTCCTTTCACATTTACTTGATTTTTTTGTAATGTACCATTTTGAGTCTCTTTTCATTTTCTATTGTACATATTTTTCAGGTTTTTTTTTTTTTCTGTGGTTACCATGGGACTTAAATTTAACATCCTAAATCTATAACAATCACATATATTTGATAAAAATTTAACTCCAATACCCCCTCCATCCCACCCTTTTGTTGTACTTGTTACAAATTATATCTTTGTACGTTGTTTCTCTAGAACCATAAATTTATCATTACTTCTTCTGCATTTGCATTTTAGAACCCATAAGAAGTAAAAAGTGGAGTTACAGATCCAAAATTCCAATACAACAGTACTGGCATTTGTAGTTACCCATACAGTTACCTTTACCAGAAGTCTATTTCTTTATGCTACTTTGATCTACTGTCTAGTGTCCTTTCCTTTTAGTCTGAAGAACTCTTTTTAGAATTGCTTGTAGGGCTGGTCTAGTGGTGATGAACTCCCTCAGGTTTTATCTGGGAGTGTCTTAATCTCTCCCTCATTTTTGAAAGAAGGTCTCACGAGTTATAAAGTTCTTGTTGGCAATCATTTTCATTTAGTATTTCATCCCACCGCTTTTGTGTGTGGCTAATTTCGCTCAGCATTATGTACTCAAGGCACGTCCATCTTGTCATGTGCTTCAGGACATCATTTTGTCTTACTGCTGCATAATATGCCATCTTACGTATGTACCACATTTTGTTGATCCACTCACTCATCTGTTGATGGGCATCTGGTTTGTTTCCATCTTTTGGCGATTGTGAATAATGCTGCTATGAACATCGGTGTGCAAATGTCTGCGTCATTGCTTTTAGTCTTCTGGGTACATACCAAATAGTGCTATGGCTGGGTCATAGGGCAACTCGATATTTAGTTTTCTAAGGAACCATCAAACAATATTCCATAGTGGCTGCACCATTATACATTTCTACCAGCAGTGCATAAGTGTCCCAGTTTCTCCACATCCTCTCCAACATTTATATTTCCTGTTTGTTTAATAGCAGCCATTCTTTTAGGTGTGAGGTGGTATCTCATTGTAGTCTTGATCTGCATTTCCCTTATAGTCAATGAAAATGAGCATCTGTTCATGTGCTTTTGAACCATCCATATTTGCTCTTCAGAAAAATGCCTATTCATATCTTTAGCCCATTTTATAATTTGGGTGTTTGTTCTTTTGTTGTTGAGTTGTATGATTTCTTTGTATATATAGGAAATCAAACCTTTGTCCAATATGTGATTTCCAAATATTTTCTCCCATTAGGTTGGCTGCCTCTTCACCTTTTGACAAAGTCTTTTGAAATGGAGAAGCATTTGATTTTGAGGAGTTCCCATTTATCTATTTTTTCTTTTGTTGCTTGTGCTTTGGGTGTAAAGTTTAGGAGCTATCTCCTACTACTAGGTCTTGAAGATGTTTCCCTACATTTTCTTCTAGAAGCTTTATGGTGCTAGTTCTTATATTTAGGTGTTTGATCTGCTTTGAGTTAATTTTTGTGTAGGGTGTAAGATAGGGTTCCTCCTTCATTCTCTTGGCTATTGATATCCAGTTCTTCCAAGCCCAATTATTGAAAAGACTATTTTGTCCCAGTTCAGAGGATTTGGGGACCTTGTCAAAAATCAGTTGACCATGGATCTGGTGGTCTATTTCTGCACTCTTGATTCAAATCCATTGGTCAATGCTTCTGTGTTTGTGCCAGTACCATGCTGTTTTGACCACTGTGGCTTTATAACAGGTTTTAAAGTCAGGGAGAGTTAATCCTCCTGCTTCGTTCTTCTTTTTCAGGATGCTTTTAGCTATTTGGAGTCTCTTTCCCTTCCACATGAATTTAGTAGTTAGCTTTCCAAATCTTCAGAGTAGGTTGTCAGAATTTTGATTGGTACTGCGTTGAATTTGTAGATCAATTTGGGGAGAATTGACATCTTAACTATATTCAGCCTTCCCATCCATGAGCAGGGAATATCTTTCCACCTATTTAGATCTCCTTTGATTTCTTTTAGCAATGCTATGTAGTTTTCTGTGTACAAGTCCTTTATGCGCTTAATGATGTTCATTCCTAAGTACTTGATTCTTTTAGTTGCTATTTTGAATGGAATTTTTTCCTTGACTGACTCCTCAGCTAGGTCATTGCTTGTGTATAGAAATGTTACTGATTTTTGCACATTAATTTCATATCCCGCCACCTTGCTGAATTTGTTTATTAGCTCAGGTAACTTTGCTGTTGATTTCTCAGGATCTTCCAAGTATAGTATCATATCATCTGCAAATAATGAGAGTTTTAATTCTTCCTGTCCATTTTTTTTGAAAAGATGCCTTTTATTTCTTTGTCCTGCCTAATTGCTCTAACTAGAACTTCTAGCACAATGTTGAATAATAGTGGTGACAGTCCTTGCATTCTTGGTATAAACCCCACTTGGTCATGGCGTATAATTCTTTTAATGTGCTGTTGGACTCAATTTGCTAATTTTTTTGAGAATTTTTGCTTCTATGTTCACTAGGGAGATTGGCCTGTAGTTTTCCTTTCTTATAGCATCTTTACCTGGTTTTGGTATTAAAATGATATTAGCTTCATAAAATGAGTTAGGTAGAGTTCCTTTCTCCTCAATTTTTTGGATAAGTTTGAGCAGGATTAGGGTTAGTTCTTTGTGGAATGTTTGAAAAAATTCTCCTGTGAAGCCTTATAATGTCTTTACATTTAAAGTCTATTTTGTCTGATAGTATAGCTACTCCTGCTTTCTTTTGGTTACAACTTGTGTGGTAAATCTTTTTCCATCCTTTCACTTTCAATCTATTTGTATCCTTGTGTCTAATATGAGTCTCTTGTAAGCAGCAAATAGCTGGATTGTGTTTCTTAATCCATTCTGCCAATCTGTATCTTTTAATTGGTAAGTTAGTCCATTAGCATTCAAAGTTATTACTGAAAAGGCATTTCTTGATTCCACCATCTTATCTTTTTAGTTTTATTTGTCAGATTTATATATTCTTTTCCCTCTTTCTCTTTGTATTGTTTAAATTACCCTTAGTGGTACTCTTCAATTCTGTGCCCTCCTCCAGACCTCCCTCTCCTGTCTTTTTTTTTTTTCAGCCAGCAGAACTCCTTTTAGTAATTGTGGTAGGGCCAGTCTCTTGTTGACAAATTCTTTGAGGACTTCTCTGACTGTGAAAACTTTAATCTCTCCCTCAATTTTGAAGGACAATTTGGCTGGGCACAGAATTCTTAGCTGGACATCTTTCTCTTTCTGGATGTTGAATATATCATACCACTGCTTTCTTGCCACCAGGGAGATAGTTGAGTAGTTTGAACTCAGTCTTATTTGGACTCCCTTGTATATCATAGATTGTTTCTCTCTTGCTGCTTTCAGGATTTTCTGCTTCTCTTCAACGTTTGACAGACTGATTAGTGTGTGCCTTGGGGAATGCCTATTTGGATTTATTCTGTTTGGAGTTCTTTGGGCTTCTTTGACTTGTATATTTATGTCCTTTATGAGAGTTGGGAAGTTTTCCCCCATTATATCATCAACTACCCTTCCTAGCCCTTTCCTCTTCTCTTCTCTTTCTCAGACACCAATGATTCTTATATTTGTGTGCTTTGTTTTGTCTATCATTTCCCTGAGTTCCCATTTAATTTTTTCCATCTTTTTTTGCCATTTGCTGTTTTAAGTCTTCAAAGTCAATTATCCTGTAGTCTATATCACTTATTCTTTCTTCTGTCTCTTCAGCTCTGGTGTTGTGTGCCTCAAGTATGTTTTTTATTTGGTCAACAGAGTCTTTAATCTCCGTGACATCTGCTATTTTTCTATTTATTCTTTCAAATTCCTCTTTATGCTCTTCTACTGTCTTCTTGATCTCCTTTATGTCATTTGCTATTCCACTTAGAGTTGTATGAACATCTTTGATTAGTTGTTTCAGCATCTGTGTCTCCTCTGGTGTTTTAATTTGGTCATTAGGCAGGGCTATATCCATCTGCATTGTGACATGCTTAGTGATCTTCTGCTGTCTTTGTGGCATGTAACATCTTGATTGATTTACTTTGGGAGTTGATTTCTTTCAGTAGTCTAAGGCCTTGTGTTTGCGGGATAGTTGTACAGCAGTGAGGAGGATATGGGGTGGGGCACTCAGTGCAGTGATTTGTTTCAGGTCAGGAATAGGCACAGGTTTGGGATGTTACGCGGATGCTTGTGAGCATGGGTGCCCAGCGGCCAAGGAGGAAATACCTGTGTGGGTGCACCAGTCTGGGAGGCATGTGTAGAGCTATGGCAGCAGGTTGGCATTATGTCTTCGTGGACTGGGGGCAGATGTGACCCAGCCGCGCAGGCTGGCACTTTCTCAGAGCTGGGAAGTGAGGTTGAGGGCTGTGTGCATGGGCAGTTCTAGGACTGCTGTAAAGTGCAGTTCCCAGAGTTGAATGACATGATTGGGGGCCCATGTGCATGTGCAGGCCTGGGAGTGGCATAAATGGATGTGCAGAGCTCAGGCGGGGCAGAGTGAGGTTGTGTGACCTTCCTAATTCCAGGCTTCGTGCACTCCCGCACATGCCTCTGCACCAGGCTCCAGCTTTCTGCCTCTCAGCTCCTCAGCCTCTGCAACCAGGGATGCCACATGTGGTGCAGAAGGCTCTCGCAGGTCAGCTGTACTCCCGAATTGCCATCTCAGTCACCCTCCTGTCCCTTCTCTAACTTCCCATGGAGCAGGGCTAAGCTCAAGCTAGTCTATTCGGCCATCTTCCTGGAAGTCCTCACTCTCTAAAATTATTTTTTATTTCCTGCTCCACAGACTAATTACTTTGATTGGATTGTCTATGAGTTCATTGAATCTGTCTTCTGCCAGCTCCTCTCTGTTGTTGAAACACTCTAGGAAATTTTTCATTTCAGTTATTGTGGTCTTTAAATCCCATTTCTTTAAAAATATTTGTCTCTTTATTGAGATTCTCATATTGTTCATTGATAGTTCCCCTAATTTTTTTTAGTTCGTTCTCCATGTTTTTCTTTATCTCCTTGAGCATACTGAGAATCATTTTTTTAAAATGTCCTTGTCCCATATGTCCTGAGTCTGGTCTTTGTTTATGTTTCCTGAGTTTTTATCTTGTTCCCTTGGATGGGCTGTCATTTTCTGTTTCTTTGTCTTGCAATCTTTTTTTTTACACACTGTATATTTTAATGTATTAAATCTGTGATTTAGTCCCAGAGCTGTCTGGTCCTTAAGTTTTTATGCAGCCAGCAATATGACAGAGATATCCTTGAGTGCCAGGATTTAACAAAAACAAATAAACCGATGTGCAAAGCACTATTCATAGTGGCTCTGTGTTGGCTGGTGCTGTCAGAGTTTAGCTTTCCCATCAAGATCAGCTTGAGGCGAAAGTGAAGTGCAGGGTCCTGAGTCTTCTCTTCGGCATGTGCCCATTCATGTTAGGTATTTTCCCATTTACAGGAATTAAAATGGATTCCAAAATCTATTACCTAAGAAATAGGTTTCCCGTCTCCTGGGTGCTTTATTGTATGCCTTAAAGCTGGTAGTCCTTTGCCCTAGGCCTCTTTGACTTAACTGTTTCTTTTTATACAGCTTTAGCTTTTTGTATGATGCTTTTAGGCAAGTTCTGGGAGGGTGAGCCAGAGACAAGTTTCCTGGTTCAGACTTTTACATCGCTATGAGATAGATTTCAGGGTGCCACCAACATATAAGTTCCCCCAGAATGCACAAAGGGGTTACTCTGCTTCCTCCAGAACAGGGCCACAAATCTGCAATGGGAGTGCTGGCTGGCTCCATGCTGTGTTGGGGAGGGAAAGGGGCCAGCAAGTGTGCCACAAGCTTCTCCTACTGTTTTTAAAGGTGCATTTTATTGATTTGGCACTCACCCAGTTTCACTAACCCTTCAAATATCTTCTGGAATTTTAAGGAAGATGACTCTTCTAGTTTTTGCAACTTGTTCAAAGATTCTGTGGGAGAATGGCACCCTGAGTGTCCTATGCTACCATCTTGGTCCTGGCCATCCATATGGACTTTTAATGAGAATTAAGCCTTCCATAAAAACAACTCATCCCTACAGGCGGACAGCTCAAATGCACTTGTAAGGTTTTTAGATGTAAGAGCCTTAAATTCACCAAACCAACTGTGGAGTTCTTCCATTTCAAGGGAAGGAAAAGGAAATGTGGATTTTCTTTTGCAGTAGTTATGTAAACAGGACATATCCCATTACAAATTCTCTATTTCTATTTAAAAAATCTTCTGTTTCTTGTTATTTCTCAGCATTTGGTAAAACCTCCTGCTCCCCATCATGAAGTCATAGTTCCCTTAGCTTCCAGTGGTTTTGAGCTATAAGCCTCTTGTGCAGACTAATGAAGAGAAGCATCTTTCTTTTCTTTGTCTCCAGGGCTGGGGGGGTTGGGAATAGGCAGGAAGTGAGTGCCTCTTTGCAGCCGAATTCCATGAAGCTCAAATTCTCAGCAGAAGCATATAGGCAGAATCAACTCAGAGCACTACTGTACACCTTCCACAGAGGATTGCAACGTGTCCCTCTTGGGCTACTCACACTTATGGCTGGTGGAGTAGTTTGAGGCAGCCTTCAGGGGAAGTCACATGCAGCTGTACCAACATGGTGGGCTCCCTACAGCAAGCTGCTGCCAGGGGCAAGATTTTAGGAATTTCACACATTCCTTTCTTTGTGGGTCCCTGTATAAGTCAGGGTTCTCCAGAGAAGCTTACATTAATATATATATTAATTGTAAATATAAATATATATATAAAATGTAAACATTATGAGATTTATTATAGAAATTGTCTCACATGACTATGAGAATAGGCAAGTCTGAGAGGGCACTCCAATGAAGGTTTTCAATGAATTCCTAGGAGAAGCTGGCTGGCTGAAGTAGAGATGGAAATTCTTCCTTCTGACTGTTGAAATGATCAGTTCTCCTTTTAAGGCCTTCTACTGATACTCTTGTTGCTGAAGGCAATCTCTTTAGTTGATTATAGATGTAATCAGCCACAAACGCAGTCAACTTACTGATGATTTAAATCCACTAAATATCCTCACAGCAACTATCAGGCCAGTGCTTGCTTAACCAAACAACTGGGCACTATAACTCGGCCATGGTGACACATGAACTTATTCATCATGGTGCCCTTATACTTCCAGATGCCAAATGTGCCGTGTCCCAGTATACCCTCTCCTAAGTCTGGGGGATTCAGGAATATTCTGTGGCAGCTATTCCGTTCCTCTGGTGGGATGGCAAAGTCCAGCAACTTCCATCTTCTCTCATTTTTTTTTTTTTTTTTTTTGCTGCAGTTACCCTGATGCAATGGCTAAACTGTGTGTTGTACACGGAATGTTGTGCCATTGATTATACTGGAGAAACAGGCACTTACGCTGACAGGTGATTACTGTTTAGTCACAAAGTCAGAGCGCCAGGCCTGAGGACATTTATCTTCAGGACAAGTGAGCTGAGGCAGAGCACCCAAATCCTTACCCTCCAGATGAACCTCTGAGGTTATTCTCTCCTCAAAGACATTAGACGTTATTGGGTCAAAATAACTTATTAAGCAACTGTTTAAGAATAAATTTATATTTTATGAACACAACCGTATCTGCACATTTTAATAGGCAGAAAATAGTGCATATGAGTACAACCTATTTATTCTCTCTATATGGTGTATGGAATGATTCACGAACCCCCTAGAATCATACTGTACCTCTGGGAGAAGTCCTACTCTTGCTTCTCCCTGAAGCTCCTGGTTCTGTTTCTTGATGGTTTGCCTAATCTTTAGAGAAAGAGCTGAGACGGCATGCAATACGCATTGGGCCAGTGACCTGAACTTTTCAAGGTTAATTGCATTTTCAGTATCACAGTTAATGCCTTTAGGCAGAAGAGGAATTTTCTTCATTTTAACTCACCACGGGGTCAAACACTGATGTTCTGGCATGGTGGATCCTGACGCGAGGGATAATACGTAGAAAACCCCCATTCAGTACGCCTCACTTTATTCAATCCTGCTTAACCTGTGAAGCAGGCAGATTTTTAGAGCAAACTAAGTGAGGCTTAGAGAGGTTGTACTTCACTGAAGATCACAGGGCAAGAGTGAACAAACTTTCTCAGATACTGGGCCATGCATGCTACACGAGAAGGCAGAGGTGAGATGAAGGGGTAGGAGAAAGTGACCATCTGCGGCACCAAAGCACAGGAATAATGGGGTGGAAGAAGGCCACAATAGGAACTGGGGGATTTGGGAAGAAAGACCAAGAGCTGAACAATGTGTTCTCAGGCAGGGAAGGACTAGGCATGAGGGATGGGATGGCATCTCAGGCCCCATTCTAGCTCAATATTATATGTAGATTTATTGTAGGCCAAAGACTTTCTTGCTTTCCTTCCAGTGTCCTCTAAGCATGTGTGTGCTGGCGATGTCTGCCAGGTTCAGGAGCAGATGCTGTGTAAAAGCACTTTAATGTCACAGAGGAAAAGCCACGTTAGCTCATCTTCTCAGGGCCACGGCATGAATGAGCCGAGCAGAAAGTGTGAATCAATTCCTGGGGGTGTGGTCCCTGCCCCTGTGTTCACACGCCACACCCAGCCCAGCTTTCGGAGGCAGAGGGAAGGTTACCGACAGAAGAGCTAACAGCAGGATCCCAGATCCCTTGACTTCAGCGCCTTCCACACTAATTTACATTTTCTTTGAAGGGAGGGAACCCCTGCCAGCTTCTGGCCCAGGAGCCCACTTTTCTTGCTTAGTTGTAAACCAACAAAATCTGTCCTGGAATTGCTGAGGCGGCAGCAAGAAGAGCAGCCAGCTCGCTTAAGGAGAGGGTCAGGCAGCTCATTCCAGGGGAAATGCAGAGATGTCCATGTGCGAGCAAGCCATACTCTCTGTGTGGTAGGTCCCCATAAATGCACGAAGGAATGGCTGGCCCATGCCCAGGCACTCACTCCCTCTGTTTCCCATTCTCAAAGGAGATGAACTCCAGAACTCAGCAGTTGGGCTGGGAAGCAGGGGACCTGAGCAGGTATTTGGTATCCAGATGGTAGTGCCAGGAGGCTGCCTTGGGGTCAGGTGGCCAGGTGGCTCCTGGGGGAGAGGCAAAGCCCTGAAAAAGGGGAAATGATGGTTCAGAGAGAGAGAGGGAATCAGTGCTGACTCAGACGTCTGCAGCGATTGGCCTCACCTAATCCTTAATAAATGCAGCAACTTCTCTGCCCAAACAACCTCCATTCCACATCCAAACTGGGGAGCCTGGGTGGTTTTTATAGTGCCAAATACATAACTGTAAGTTCAGATGCCAGGCGTGACATCTCGGGGAGCCCTGTAGGCAGTTCCTCCCTGCTCAGGTCAGAGAGCTGGCTCAGCTCCCCACCATGTGGTACTGCATAGAGGATGTGCATGTGGGGCAGGCAAATCAGCTTCAGTCTGGAACTTGGAGGTCACTACGGGCAAGTAAATGTCACAGGAGGGAGGACTACATGGCCTGTGAGCACAGATGGCCCATACCAGATGCAACAAGGGCAATTAAGACCCTCTGAGCAGAACCTTCCAACTTGCTGTTGTTCAGCTGATAAGGGCAAGGCTAACCAAGAGGGCTAGATCTATTGAAATATCGATGATGCGGATTCCTTGTACCCATAAAATTACAGAAATGAAAAAAGCCAGAACTGGGCTTGAAGAAAAGCAGACTACTTGTCTCTTCTTCCTATGGTGAGGCCACTTTTACAGTAAGGTAACTCTTTCCTGCTTTTGATTGAATGAATTTTGGTTGCATTTTTCCAGGCAGTGCTGAATATCTCAGTGAACTAGTCATGTCATAGCTGCAGAGTTACTGAAAACTCAGCTAGGCTTGTTACAGAAAAACTCATTACTTTGTGTGAATCAATAAATTTCTCTCTCTCTCTCTCTCCCACACATAGTACATAAGCTCTCACATACAACTATGCCTCACATACAGATAACTTGTGAAAAGAAAGATAACTTTCTTCAGATAACTTGTGAAAGAAGTCCAGAACTTTTGGGCATATAGACTTTTCCTTGCCCCCAACCCTAAGGATAATGTTACAACTCATTTTATTGCCTTTTTTTTTTTGTAAAGGGAAAATGCACGTTATTTAGTAAGTTTGGCAATTTCTGAGGTCATAAGGAATGGCCTAGATAGTCAGGGTTGGGAGAAATCATCCTCACTGGTTTTCCTACCTTGCAACTATTACCCCACATGCTCCAGCCTCAGCACTTCCTATAATTGGTGAATACAGAGGCAGAAAACGGTTTACTGGCCAGTACCAGCATATATGATGGATTCTGAGCTGGACATTCTCATAAATGGAAGAGCACAGGTGTTTTGAGACCTGAAACAGCCTCCTTTTCAACTAATCTATCAAGTCACTCATGTTTCTGTGGAAGCTGAGAGGCAGGCACAAGGAGCAGAGGGGAAGGGATCTGGGAAGAGGAAGGCATTGAGGAAGAACCCTGGACTTGGAGTCAAGTTCCTGCTCTGCCACTTCTTAGCTTGTGCCCTCAAACCGGTCCCTTAATCTCTCTGAGCTTCAGTTTCCTGATCTGTAAAACTATATGTTAATGCTGCATTTCTCAATGAGGCACAAAACAAGAAACATAATAAACATAAAAACCTGGTGACTTTCTCCTATCAACTTCTCTTACCTCCTGTAACCTTTTCATTTAGGCTGAATGGCCTTTAACATGATAAATCTTCAGTAGTGAGATATGCACTCAAACAGAAAGAAGCCATTTCTCCCTGGACAAGAACACACAGGTGGATCCTCACATGTCCAACAGTGGAGTGTCCCCAAGCTTATGGGAATGGCCACTGTGATGGTTAGGTTCCGATGTCAACTTGGCCAAGTGATTATGCCCAGCTGTCTGGTCAGGCAAGCACTGGCCTGATCATTGCTGCAAGGATATTTCATGGTTGGTTGATAAACAGGAGGGCTGATATATTAAATCATCAATCAATTGATTGCATCTGTGGCTGATTACATCTGCGATCAATTAAGCCGTGTCTCCCACAATGAAATAATACAGTCAGTTGAAGGCTTTTAAGGAAGGAGAGAGACTCTTTCACTGATTTTTCAGCCAGCAAGCCTCTCCTGTGGAGTTCGTCCAGACCCTTCATGAAAGCTGCCAGCTTCACACACCCTGTCCCACAGACTGCAGACTCTTCCATCCCCAAGGTTGCATGAGACACCTTTATAAATCTCATATTTACAGATCTCTCCTGTTGGTTCTGTTTCTCTAGAGAACTCTAATACAGTCACCGTTTTGGAAATCTGCCCCAAGGGCTCTCAAAGCAGTTCTCCACACCACTTGGATATTTGCTCCAGACCAAGTTAGAAGAAGATTGGAAAAAATCAAATACATGCCATCAATCCAAATCCCTTAGAGGTCTGGCAGCTTCTACTCGGTGCCTCAGAGACAAAGGCAGTGCTTCTATGATCCCAACCTGACATCCTCCTAACACTCAGGAAGGAGGAGCTGAGTGAGGTGGAGGATGAGATAAAACACAGTTTCATGATATCTTTTAATGTCTCAATATTGATTAGAATAAAAGGAAAAAAGTATTTGGCAAAATGCAGTTCATTAAATTAATTCAGAGGCTCGATCTCTCTGGAATTAAAGCTGTTCGTGCTAACTGTAGCCTCCTACTCTTCCCCCTGGAATCCCCAGGTGACTGTTCATCATGTTGGCAAGTAAAGTGGGGAGGAATGGGCAAGCAGAGCTCTGGCTGACTGCTCAGAGTCCTCAGTTCCCTGGAATATGCTCAATCACTCACAGCTACTGGTATCCCTACCTAGTGTCAGACTGGGTCAGTTTCACCTCTTCCCCTGAGAAGGACGGCCAGGGTCCCTCATGAGAAGTCCTCATCACAGCAGACAGGTCGGAGGTAGGATTCCAGGGCCCACTGGTGGTACAAAGCCATGTTGATGAATGCTTCCCTTCCCAGCACTAAGCAGAAACCACCTCACTGGAGCCATAAAACTGGGAGTTCCAGAAGCAGAGTGAGATAGCTGGGGCCGGGAGCCAGACGGCCAGAGAGAGAGTTTATTCTTTAAATGCTGAGGCCTGGA
This sequence comes from Myrmecophaga tridactyla, assembly GCA_004026745.1. Taxonomy (NCBI): domain Eukaryota; kingdom Metazoa; phylum Chordata; class Mammalia; order Pilosa; family Myrmecophagidae; genus Myrmecophaga; species Myrmecophaga tridactyla. The sequence goes on from PVIY010002922.1 coordinate 34,283, forward strand.
AAAGTAACAGGACAAACTCCAAATCTTCCAGTAATGGCTGCCCCAGTGGTGAAGGCAAGGTAGGAGGCAGACAGCCAGCTTGGGAAGAAGGTAGTTTCCTTAATAAATATCCAATTCAGAACCAAGCATGATTCCATGCTCTGTATAAGATTCTCAAGCTTGAGCCTGCATCAGAACCACATGGAGGGTTGTTAAAACACAGATTGCCAGGCCCCTCCCCTGGAGTTTCTGGTTAGATGGGTCTGGGGTGGGGCCTGGGAATTAGCATTTCTAACAAGTTCCCAAGTGATGCTGACACTACTAGTCTGGGGATCACTGGACCAGCTCACAACTTCTCCAGGGCCTGCTGGTAGGTGACATCTATCAGACCAAAGACTGCTGTGATAAGGGGTGAGGGGGTGGGGAGAAGTGGATATTGGAATCCCACCACAGTCCAGCTCTACCAACACAATTCTCACTGTCATTCAGCTTTCATGGTTTCACATACCAAGAGTACCAACCTTAGAGCATTAGGCTTGAATTAAATACTACAGAGAAACTCGGCTCCTTTCTGTCAGGTTTTCAAATTCTGCCTTTCATGACAGTGGGCAGCTGCCTGATTCTGGTTGAGTAACTAGAAACTCACTGTACTTTTGCCATGAGCTAGATCATCAGAAAGTTATCATCAAACCCAATTAGAGAAGGCGCTCCCCTTGTCACGGTACTTCTGCTGTTTGCAGCGGGGGGGCTGCTCAGGCACATTGCCTCTCCCAGCCGCTAGCCCTCCTGTCTAGGAGGTGGTGCTGGGAGCTGTCCCAGACCACCACCTGCTGTTGCCACCTCCCTGCAACTGCTCCCTTGGCTGCTGCAACCAGCTTTCTCCTTTCCCTTTTCCTAACAGAGGATGCAGCTGTCCCTCTAAAAGGGGGTGGGGGGTGGTTCAGGAGACATGCCTGAGTCTATCCCTGTTTAGTACAGTTCCATACCAGAGAGGCAAGTCTTCCATGTTCAGCTTTGATCAGGGAGTTTGTGGCAGTAGAGAAGTGACAGGAGTAAGGAAAGGCAGATTCTGATGGCAATTGCTTAGGCAAGTCATCTTCCCTCTCTGGGCCTCATTTCCCTCTGAATAATGATCTCATGTCTACTTATGTGCTAACAGTCTGATTCTGATATTAGTTTCCCAGAGTAATCACACCCAAGGTCCATCTTTAACTAATGGAGGATTAAAAAAGAAGAAAAAAAGCTAATCAGGTAGCTTTACAAGGTGGGTGTTTATTAAGACATTTATTGCTGGCTTACTTAATTTAAAAAACTCAGGGCCATTGCTCAAAGTAAATGGAAAGAGTAACTAAACAGAATCCATTCAATTCTAAAAATGGCCTCTAACAGGCCTGAGACACTGCTCACCATTACACGAAAGTATCACCCTGTTCTGAGTCTGGTCTTTTTACACTTCATTTTCAGTGATGGAAAAATCCTATTGTATCACCCAGTGCTCACTTTCAGTCACTTACAGTGAGGATGGTTACAGGATCTCCTTCTCAGAATGGATCCTGAGATTAATATTTCCCTCTGCCCTCCGCGATTCCATTATTTTCTTGACTGTAACCCATGTGGCAGTGGGGCTCCAGAATTTCTATTTGGAAGGTGCCTCAGGGGTGGCAATCTGGCTGAGGTGAGGGTGGGGGTGAGGGTATGAAGTTTTATTGTATGTCCTGTATGTAGGATTGAGAACTCTTCACAGTCCAGATAGAGGATGTAGACTGAGAGCGATAAGAAGGGGCTGATAAGGTATCTCCTCCCACTTCATCGTGCACCACCCCAGACTCAACCAGAGACAAAGCCTCCAAACCCAGGCTGACATAAAAGCTGAGGGTGTGCTGTGAGGCAACTGTACTTTGGGTCCCTGAACTTGTTAGTTCCTGAGGGGCTCTCCCAGATGTGGTGCTTCCATGGCTGAGCAGTAGCAGGTGCCTCTCGGTATAGAAATAATTCTTGGGCTTGGAAATGCATCTCCTGATGGGCATTCATGGGGATGGGGGGAGTGACCAGGCCCCAAAATGCATCAGGCAGGACACAGGACCAAGGTGTGATGAGGGCAAACAGAGGAGGCAAGACTTCTGGAAGCCTGAGACTGTTCTCTCCTGTAGGGGCGAGTGCAGGAGAGGCCAGAGCCTAAAGTCCAGCAGAGCCCCGAGGCCTGCAGCATGTCCTGTCGACTCAGCCTCACACATCAAGCCACCGATGCAGAGATCAGGAGATGCCTCCGGGCTGCACAATGGCCCTGATCAAGATGTCACCACTGAAAATATCTTGCACATGTGCTGCCAAATGAATACTGTGTTATCTGAAGGCCAGTAAAAATGAATGACAAACCACTAGGAAAAACACTATTTAATTTGCATCTAACAAGGACCTCCCCAGTGCAAGGCATTGTCTGAGCGTTCTCAGGATTGCAAAGATCCAAGGTTTAGAGATATCTGAAAAAGTGACTTGGGAAAAGCAAGACTGAATGAAATCAAGAGTTAATACCAACAACTGGAAAGAGCCAGGCCACCCAAGGACTGTAGCCACCAAATCCCCCAAACTTCAGGCCCCAGGCAGTGATTATGAGAAGGGGCATGAGACATGTTTGATGCTTCTCCCTTCCCTTTCACCCTCTTGCAAGAGTGCCAAGAGCTAAGCTCCCATTAATCACATCTGGGGCAGAAAAGAGGATGAGAGTCAAAGGGTTGATTCTGTATCTACATAGCCCCAAAATGAAAGAAGTCATCTGTGATACTCCTCCCTGTTCAGCTCTAATTGAAAGGATTCTCAGGAGTATAGAGAGGTTAAGAGTGAACTCCATACTTCTTAACTCTGTTCATCCCCAAAGTCTCTGCCTTGAAATCTGAAAGGCACCTGGGAGGTCATGTAGCTCCCCCAGAGGCGGGAGTCTTTGGACAGGGCTGTACTTGAACCAGGGACAGAGCGAGGGAGGGCACAGATTCTGGGCAAACCTATTCCTACCGTCTACCTGGCTTCATTGCCCACAGTTCTTCACATATCTAATCTGCAGCCTTTGTGCTGCGATTCACTCCCACATCTCACTGCTATAGTTTGTGAGGCATCATTTCTCAACATAACAGTTGTGCTGGTTTGAAAGGATTATGCACCCTAGAAAAGCCACATTTTAATCCTAATCCATCATGTGGAGGCATGTTTCTTTTAATCCCTACTCAGTATCGTAGGTTGGAAACTCAATTAAATTATGATGTGACACACCCAATTGTGGGTAGTAGCTTTTGATTAGATGATTTCCACAGAGGTGTGTCTCCACCCATTGAAGATGGGATTGCTTACAAGAGCCCTTTAAGAGGGAACCACTTCGGAAAAACCAGCAGAGCCATGCAAGACGAGAACTGCAAAAGCCCATGCTGCCAGAGCTCTTTGGAGGTGAAGAAGGAAAACGTCCCCAGGGGAGCTTCATGTAACAAGAAACCTAGAGAAACTAGCAAACATCGCCATGTTCACCATGTGCCTTTCCAGTTGAGAGAGAGACCCTGAACGTCATCGGCCTTTCTTGAGTGCAGGTAACCTCTTGTTGGTGTCTTAATTTGGACATCTTTATGGCTTTGCTTTAATTTGGACACTATCACAGCCTTAGAACTGTCAACTTGCAACTTAATAAATTCCCCCTTTTAAAAGCAGTTCTGTTTCTGGTATATCACATTCTGGCAGCTAGGAAACAAGAACAACAGTACAACTGAATGAAGCATTCAGGTAAAACAATATGAAGTGGTCCTTTTTTTCAGAATCAGATTTATGACAACTAAATGAACATGTTACATTTACTAAAAGATGAAATCATTCGAAGAGTGATTAACTTTTAGAGATACAGCCTGATACTTTGAGGGCTGCAGGGATACTTTATCAAAGCCAAACTCAGCTTATATAAAATGTGTAAATTCAATTTTAAAGGTCTATGAGATTTGAAGACCATTAAGGAGTTTTGGAAAAATTTGTTATTTCTCATAAATGTGCATAGATTGGACTATGCCATGTCCATAAAATAAGTGAGACAAATCTCCACGATAGCATCACAGAGTTTCGAGGAACTGATGCTGGTAAAGGAGTTCCATTGAGTAGAACAATCCCAGAAAGTCCCTGACTCACACTAGCTGAATGGTCTTGGACAGTTTATTTAATCTTCTTGAGACTCAATTTTATTATAGGTAAATTGGGGCTAATAATAAACAAAACCTCACAGGGTTATTGTGGGATTGTTTACATATTACTGTATACCTATGGATGAAACAAATGTTAGCTTCCTACCCCCTCCCTACCTGGTTCTCAGAATTTGGGAAATGCTGCCATATTTCTCCTTCTTTTTTCTAACCCCATGGCCCTCACTGTCTGTACTACTTAACTGTCCTGGTGCTAACCTTCCTTGAGTTTGTGTCCACTCTCCTCTCCATTACTGAGAGAGACAGAAGCATGGTATCCAGGGCTTGCTCTCATGGTACACAGCCCAGTGCTTTGAACATAGACCTCAGGAAATATTTAGGTGGCAGAATAAACAGTGTTTACATGTTTAAGTGACCATTTTGAAGTGGTACATGAAAGAGAAGTAGGAATGGAGGGAGACTTCCACTGTTTCAGTTCGGCAAGGAGGCTTGGAGGATAGGTTGAAAAGCTATCTTTAAATTGAGCATTATCATGGTGACTTTGGTGAATGGGTCATTAATTTTTTTATGGCTCAGATCCTAGAATTGATTAATGAAATAACTAAGATTTCTTAGATTGGTCATTCTATTGAATTATTTTTAGAGCACACTATTTTGGCAAAGCCTATCTTTAAAAAATGTTTGCTAGAACACATTTCCTTTTTGTAGGTTTAGAGTTGAAATCAATGTCAGAGCATAGAAGTTAGGTTTGTATACAGCCTTGTATATTTCTTTCTTTCTTTTTTGTTTTTTCTTGTATATTTCTTTAAAGAACTTTTAGGTGCCCTCCTCTGAGCTCTACAGCATTCTGGGCACACACTCTCAGCACTTCTCTGCCTCACAATATGGTGTCATTATCTACTCATTTGTCATGGGGAGGCAGCATGGGTGGCACAGGGACCTTGTCTTATTTCTTTTGGTATCTCCAATCCTTGAAACATAGTGGGCACTCAAGAAATGACTCTTTACTGAATGAAAGTTGTAAAAATAAAAATAGTAAAGTATGTCTAAAAAAATCCCATTCTTTTCCCAGACTGGCCAACAGAATTGAAACTGCACAGAAAACTGAGGAGCTGTTTCTGCTGACTCAGCTGAGTTCTCGACACTTACTTCAACTTGTATATTGGTGGTAACTTCTACACCAAAGAAAGGCCATTCCAGACATATAAAATACATCTGATGATTTAGCCCATCAGCCGGAGCTTTAGAGGTAATATTTTTTCAACCCTGATTCTTATCTGAGAGATAGATTAAGAAAATTACTGGCGTTCATATTTATTGTCAATTTGCCATGACAGCTGCAAAATGTTTCCGCTTTAAGTTGAAACTCAAAAGCTTCATTTGCCTTTCCTCCAATTTAGGCATATTGTTAGAAAAAAGCCAGGTTTGCAGGGATAGTGGTGGTAGGAAGGGGGAATAAGGGGAGGAGGCAGAGAATGTTTCATCTTTAGGTCTTCTGAATTAAATATTTTAAATTAATCAACTGATCTGTCATTAGGGGATTTGTCCATATGTTTGTTTTTTTTTTATGAATTAGAGCTGCTAGGAACTTACCAATTTAAGACTGTATGAAGGTCAGGAATGTGGAATTTCAACTTAAATCTGAAATGACAGTCTTAAAAACACAAATCCCTCAGACATCTGCCCCCTCCCTCTTCTAGAGCAATCTAGTACAAAGGCTACTGCGGAGATGCAGACATTTTCAAATGAGGCAACGCTGAAACTCATTATGAGTTTTAACAACTTGCTTTTCAGAGTCTATGGGGCTTTGACAATCTAAATTCAGGTCTGCTTAATGGAATGGCTTTGCTTTAGAAAACAGAATTTGTTCAGGGCCTTATAACCCTACTCTCCCGCAAATGCATTTATTCTTACTCATTTGGAACAATGGAAGGGAAGAAAAGACAGGGAGGGGGCCAGGATTAATTAGTGATGTCTTAATTTTAATTGTTTATAATGCAATGAAGTTTGTGTTACTTTTGGTGACAACATATACAAAAGTCAAAATATAAATGAGACATGAATAATTAAGCATTAATAATCATAACACACATTACACTCTCACAAATAATGTCCCATAAAACTTTAACCTTAAAGGATTAACTAGCCCCAGAACTTTAAGTCCACAGATACTTCACAACACTCTTTATTCACCCCTCCTTCAGGGCAAAAGTAAAATTCCGTTTTGTACAGGAAACCTTTCCTCACTCAATCTGGTCATTATGACCTCTCTTTCTACTCAGAGAAAAAAGTACAGACCTTCTTACATTTCACTTGGGCCGCTCCATGATTTATCACTTACTTATCTTTTCAACACCATCTCCCATTAGTCACTCCCCCAACCCCCGTGCTGCCACACACTCATTGTTAAAGTCAAATCTGGCTACTATGATGTCCCCTAATCCATCTCTGTACATTCCCACCTCTGTGCCTTTTGTCATGATGTTCCCTCTGCCTGGAACACTCCCCTCTTCCGTCTCTACTTGTCAAAATTCTAGCCAGCTTTCAATGCCCAGACAAAATGGCACCAATTTCATGGAACATGCTTGTATTTCCCACCTGAGTTAATTTTTCCTTTATTTGCACATTATTTTATTATTTACCACATTCCACCTTGTTACCATGCTACTATTTGAACACCCAGGTTCCCAGTAAACTCCTGAGCACAAGGGCTATTTTAACTACCTTACTAGTCACCAAGCATGCATACTGATTTCTCTTCTTTCCTATGGCATGAACTGCAGATGGCAGTCCTTTTTACTGAACGTTGCCTTGTGTTATTAAAGGTTTCCTGCATGCATATGTGCTAGCCTTCCAATGATATTTAGCATACAGCTGGCCACCAAGAAGGCATACAATAAGCCAGCCCTGAAATGGCACCCTCAAGTTCTAAAGCTGCTAATAATTAAGGGTTCTTGGTTAACAAATCCAGAAGTTCCAGCTATGAATGCAAAAATATTTTTCCAAATTAAATGTTCAATAAACCAATAGTTTATTTACCATCATTTTAAAAATGAGATGCCGCCTGGAAAAGACGCAAACATGATTCAGAAGTCTTAGCTTTTTAAAGCTTAGCTGGGCTCCTTGGAGTCTGTCCCTCGCATGCATAGTTATGGGGTCAGCCAGAGATTTGGGCAGAATTTATACACAGAATTTGGGGCTCCTCCCATCTGCCTCTCTTCTGAGATTTTCTTCTTCACTCTCCAGCTTCTGTGGTTATCCCAGACACTGACTCTGGGGTTCTATAGTTTTAACTGCCTATGTGACACCCAAGGGGACATGCCCTCAAGCTAAGAGTCATAAAAGAACAGGATGCTCACCCACTGCCACTCCCTCCCTTGTTTCAAGCACAGACCCCGCTTCAGTTTCTACCTGCTTTTCATCATGTTCCAGTGGCATTAGATGTTTGTTTTTTAAATTTTGTCCAGCATAAATAGCTTTAGTTATCAAAAGAGGTGGTTCAATAGGAAGTATTCAGACATTCCAGGAAGTGAACATTCCCTTTACTAAAAATTTTGATGTCATTTTGTAACATAAAAATCTTTCCTGACTACAAAGAATTAGAATGAGAGCGCAACGAAAACCAAAGTCATTGTCAGTTGTGAGCACAGGGGAATGAATTTAAATTACTACTCGAGAAGTCTCGATTTTTTTTTCTTTTTTTTTTTTTTTGCCATGGGCAGGCTCCAGGAATTGAACCCAGATCTTCAGCATGGCAGGTGAGAATTCTGCCACTGAGCCACCGTTGCACTAATTTTTTAAAATATGAACTTACTTGTGGTTGTTACATTACAATATCATAATGGGTGAAGTGAATACTGGGTCCCTGACCCACAATTGTGTCCTGTGCCCACTATGGGGACACCAAACAAAGCAACCCATGCAACCTCACGCACATACAACCACAAACATACAACTTCAAACATACTAAAGAGTAATGGAACTCTTTGTGCAGATGTCTTAGGGCTATGGAAGAGGGGGTGGGGTATGCTGCACAACATAGAGCAAAACTTCCCCAATTATTTTTTAAACATCTTCCCCAAAGTCTAACTTTCTCTGGCAGCTACCCAAATCTCTGGTCCCTCTCACGTTTTCCTCTGCTAATGCCCCCTTTGCATCATGTAGCCCCCATCCAGCACCCTGTGCGCCTCTTTAAAAACATATTTTTTCTTTAAGCAAAGCAATCTAGTCTCTTGACTGCTCCAAATCTGCTGCTCTATCCATTTCTTTGCTCATTACAAGAAAGTTAGAGTAGCTGGGCAGTGTAAACAAAGGATTCTTCTTCCTTATAGTGTATATGGCCGGGAGGGTGTGTGCGTGTGTGAGTAGCATGCTTGGAAATACTTCTATTGGAATAGTTTTCTACTACCATATTTTTATATTCATATGCATGTGGAAATACACAGGAAGGAAAGGGATGTATTTCAGTATGGCAGATTCAGAGTGCCAACTATATGACAGCCACTTTATTTACATACATTATTTCTAATTCTCTCCATTTTCCAGATGAAGAAATTCAGGCTCAGAGCCACTGTTCATTCTCTTTCCACCCAAAAACACTGCCTCTGGGGTGAATCTAATATATTAATATAAAATGGGTTAGAAAACATGAAAGATATGTCTGAGCGTCTTGGGGGAGAGGATGGGAGAACAGAGGGAACCTTGAAGTAAGGGCTGTAGTTTGCTCAGTAGAGAAATGTTTGGGGCTGGGCTGGGCGAGAGGAGTGGTTTAAAGGAGGAATCCTGCTATGGGGCAGAGATGGGAGTCAGGGATGGAAGGAGGTCTGGGACCTTATCTTGCTTTCTTCCCTCCTCTTGCTCTCTGCCCCATGGCCACACAGCCTCCTCTTGTTCCTCAGACATGCCATGCTCATTTTTAAGAGAGCCACACTCTGAATGATGACTTGGGTAATTTATTTACTAAAGCTAATTAAAGTAGACACTTTGTACATCTTATATATCTTATTTCAGGCTTTAAAATATCGGGTCACACCATTTCAAACAGTAAACTACTTTCTCTGGAAAAGTACAAGCTTTTAAGTACCCAAATGACTTGCCAATTTGAGATGAACTGATCCAAAAAGAAAAAAATAAAACAACCCCCCCCCCCCAAAAAAAGTGCTTTTCTCCCACATGGTAGAAGTGGCTGCTTTTAAAGTTATCACTTGAATAGACTTTAATGACTACTGGTATTTAAATGACTTTGTTTCATTGTATGATATCCTTTAAAATCTAAATTTCCTGGCATAAATCTCTTGAATGGTTCACTTTCAGCCAGCATTACACAGGGATGGCTGCTGGATATTTATATTATGGTCTATAATTATGCCTAATCTAAGAGTATGTGAAGAATACTAGCTAGGAAATATACTATTAGTGGATTACAAAGAGCCATGCATGGCTACAAAAATTTCCACTTATACTGTGTTCCATAGACATAGAAGCTATCATCTCAACTTCACGCAGATAATTTTGAGTTAGGCAAAAAAGACAGTTAAAACTGTAGGGTTTAGGTATTATTTTTATAAAAAGCAATTTACAAGAGAAAATCCAGTTGAAATTTAAAATTTTGATTTAAAAATGATGACATTTATGAGCCTTGATTTTAAGGAGGCTTCAAGGAATGGGAAGGCATGAACCTGTAATGAAAGAAGATAGAGAAGGAGGCAAGGGAATGAGTGAGCTGAATCAGTACAGAGGGAGAGGCACAAACAGAAAAATGAAGGCAGCAGAAGTACCACATTCAGAGGGATAGCACAGCTGCACCTTATGTCAGATAGAGTAGAGTCCTGAGAAAATTTAAGTTTTGATAAATTCAATTTTCCTATTTACCGAGGCAGAGCTCCTGGGATACATGAAAATTAACAGGTAATTCAAACTGCCACCACATTTTAAACTCCTCCAGTATCTAAAAACTTTTATCACAGTAGTTAACAAAAGCTAACAAATGGCCAAGCTGATGGTTTTTAAGTAGCTGCCTTGGCTCCTATTATCCCAAAGGTAGAGATACCAAGTAAGCAAGATGGGAAGAGAAGGGAAAAGAAAGCTAACCATGATTGAATGCTGACTACTCATTAGGCACCGTGTTAAGCATTTTTCATGTATTTTTTAATTCTCAGAACAACTCTATGAGATAGGGACTATTATTATTAATATGCCATTAATATGCTTCTCTGAAGCACAGAGAAGGTAGGTAAATTGCCCATTGTCACACAGTCAGTAAATGCCTGAGCCGGAACTGAACTCAGGCAGTTTTACCGTGAAACCTAGATACACAATCACTATGCCATATGACATTTTCCAAAATAACCAAGTTGACAGTAGAAAAGGGATGGAAAGTGTACTGCATTATAACCCCTGGCTGCTGCTTGGGAAATCAATTAAGATAGAGTGGTAGATGTCTGGAGTCCCCTTCAGTGTTAGTCTTTGCCACCCACTATTATTTTTAAGCAAGGAAAAAAATTACCTGAAGCCATCTGTATTAGTCAGGGTTCTCTAGAGAAACAGAACCAACAGGAGATATCTGTAAATATGAGATTTATAAAAGTGTCTCACGCAAATGTGAATATGCAAACGTTGAAAATCCATAGAGCAGGTTGTGAAGCTGGCAACTCTGACAAAGTTCCTTGACGAACTCTACAATAGAGACTGGCTAGCTGAAGAAGCAGTGAAAAATTCTCTCTTCTCCCGTGAAAGCCTTCAACTGACTGGATTAAATCCAATTGTTGGATTCTCTTGTTGCGGAAGATACACCCTTAGTTGATTGCGGATGTAATCAGTCACAGCTGCAATCAATTGACTGATGATTTAATACGCCAGCCTCTGGTTTATCAACCAGTCACGAAATGTCCTTGCAATAATGGTTAGGCCAGTGCTTACCTGACCAGATAACTGGGCCCCATCACCTGGCCAAGATGACACCTGAACCTAATCATCACACCATCCTTTTTTCTAAATTCAAATGTGAATAAACTAAAGAATTAAAAGTCTGTTTGGATTTTTGACATATTCACTTCACATTAAAAATTTATATTAAATCTCAAATACTCCTTGAGGGGTTGACATGTAGCCATTATGAGCTTAACTTCTAAAGTAGTTTCCATAAGGTGTAATTTTTTTTCAAAATACGTATAAATACACACAAACACCAATACTTTCTCTCTATAAAAGATATCTTCAAGCCAAGTTACTATTTTTCAGACTCTATTTTTATGCAGCTAGTTTAAAGAATTCTCAGAAAAAGATAGACCTGACACGTCCCCTCACTGCCACCCGTCAGAGCAAATGTCCTCATCCATTTTTCAGGAATGATCCACTTAAAGGGTTCAGACTGTGATGAGTCACATGCAAATCTTCTAAGAACCTTGATGGGTTGCAAATGAGATGAAAAGGAAATGTCTAAAATGTTCAGTCAGCCACCTTAGTCTCTTTTTCCTGTTGGCCACCTGTCCATTCAGGTGTCATTTGTTGAAACAGGTGATTCAACAAATCACCTGTTTGTGCATCAAAATCTAGAATTTGGGGACCTCTTCATGGGGCACTTCTGCTTCACAGCTCTACAGGCAGATAGGACTCCACTGGTTCATAGGCAAAGACCATAGCAAGAGTTCAACAAAGCTCACAGATGGGGCACTGCTGACACCCAACCATCATTTTGGTGGTCTGTACAGATGAGAGATGATTTAAATGACTCTGAAAGGCCTTGCAAAACCTCTGCAAAGCTCCTGACACCCCCAGCAGTAAGTGCACGCCCCTTACTCACTGCCTTCTGTTCAGCTACATCCACTCCCGTTTACACTCACTGTCCATGTCATGCCCATTCCTTCCTTTACAATGAGCTTTCCATCCTGTTTCTAAATCAGTCTTAAGGCCCTCCTAAGTCTCCATCCAGTGCTATGATTATTCATAAACATATTCTATTTCCTACTAGACTGTAAACTCCCTTCAGGTAGGGCCCATATCAAATTCCCCTTCCTGAAACTCATGGAGCCTTGCCTAGAATAGATGCTCAACAAATAGCAAATTAAATGGACAGTTCTGGGATTCAGTCTTGAAAACTGAGGCTCTATATGCAGCTCAGTGGAAACCAGAGGATCGGACACACACCACATGAACCTTGGATTGTTTACTCCAGGCACAACACTGGACTTCATTGGATCATTCTTTTTATACAGATGGTTTCTCTTAAGTCAGATTTATGTCCTTGCCAGTGTCCCAAAGGTGATGCCTCCAATTAAGCAATGACTATTTAAACACAGATTAATCATGCATTAGGAGTATTAAAATTGAATAGCGCATCAGGCAGGAAAATACCTTGGACATAAGGCATCCATTACAGAGAGAAGTGATTTCTTGCATCCCGCTGTGTACCTATTTGAAGAGTAAGTGCACTTCAGGGAGCTCTGCTTACTTAAAAATAATAATAAAAAAAGGATGAAAAAAGAAAAGAAAACATTTGCATGGAGACTTCATGGCTTGGGAGGGGTACTTGTCAGGCAGCCAGGGGCTTTGCAACTTGTATTGGTATTTATGATGGATGAGATGCTCAACACGAGCCTGCCTCACTTTCTCGAACTACTTCCTTCTTCCTTCTTGGTGTGCAAGAAGGCTAGGAGGTCATTCCACACTGCATCTGCTTACAAATACAGGCCTTGTGCAAAGAGAGCTCAGCCCTCCCAGCTAAGGCACAGTGGTTGGTGAAGTCCCTGAAGAAGTCCAGTCAGATCTCTGACCTACAGGCCCAGTGTGTTGGATATGTTTCTGGAGAATGGAGAGGTTGAAAGGTGAAGCTGGGAGGAGAAGTTGACCAGGGAGAGATGTTTGCTTCCTCTGATGAGATCCAAAATCCATCCCTGTTCTCAGAAATAAGAGAAGGGTGGCCTAGCAGGTGGAGGAAATTGGCTTCACCCTTTAAAATGTGCATTTACACAGATGGATACCCCTGTTTGAACTCCACTAGGGTGAAAGCTGATGACAAGATCCCCGAGGATAATGATTTTGCTTCCTTTCTCTGTTGGCTGTCTCCGGCATGCTTGGATACCTGCATACTTCCTCCCCCTGTGCTGCAACCCCCCATCTCACGCCACACAGGTGCCCCACCCCCCCATCTCTCTCTCGCTCTCTCACAACACACACACACTACACTGAGCAGAATCTCATTAAGCAAGGCACCACCTGAGTCTCTCTTCACCTCAGTTTCACCCATGGCTCTTAAGTGATGCAGGCAGAGGCCAAGCATTCCCATTCAACAGATCTGAGTCCCCAGAGGGAGCTCAGCTCAGGACCGGGCATCCTGAGATGATGAAGAGATCTTGAACAATAGAGCACAAACGGGATATACTTATCAGCAACAGCAATCTCTAGGTTCTCAAATGGTTTTCTCCAGCTGCCTTACTCAGCTGTTTAATAACCATAGAGAGAGATTAGGTGTTCAACAAAATGAATGACCCCCCTTTGCCCCACCCCCAATCACTGCCACTACCATTTTGATACTTTGATTATGGGCAAAGTGACACTGATGTCTGACGAGAATAAATATAATGCATATAAACAGAGGTTGATTAATCTTGTTTTCTTTCCTGTAAGTATGGTATAAGAACAAAGAAAATTCAGATGGGATAGTCTGAAGGTATACAGAGGAAAAGCACTTAAAAATGTATAATATTATGGTTACATGTATAAAAAATTCATATGAAAAAATAGTAGAAGGAAATAAGGCCAAATGATATCATGTATTAAGATTATGTTAAGGTTAAGAGGGCTTTTCTCCTAGCTTCTAAATGTCCTGTATTATGATATTTCTTTCATAATGTAAATATTTATAAATAAAATAATTCATGGTGTTCTTAAGACTTCAAGTATCAAACAGTCTGTGCTCTGGATAATAAAACATAGATTACTGAATTTTCCACAGACCAGATAAGATAATGTGTATGAAAGTACCTCATACACACTAAAGAGGTATAGATGTATTAGATATCATTGTACCTCAATGTTTTGGGTATTAGGCTGCCATATCAGCAAATTCTTTAGAATGTTTGTTGGGGTGAGTGATGATTAGAATGGCTGAAGGGACAACTCACATGCCATCAACCAAAAAGATCCTTATACTAAAAAAGAGTTTGTCCATTACCTCTGTTGAAAATAAAGGAACAATAACCTATGACAAATTCTCCTCGGGCCAGGCTGGAAGGCTAAACTTGCTAAGACGGCTGAGTCTACATGTGCATCTGTGTGTGTGTTTCAGAGTTGCCATGTGATTGACTGCCATTGAGTGTCCAGTACAAGCTGGCCACGTGGCTCTCCCAGGAGGAGTAAGAGGAAACAACTATCTGCTCAGCACAGCAAGCAGCTTTCTCACCAGGTGAGAAAATGTGGAGCTGCCCTATAGTGACTTTTTATCATGCCCCACATAAGCAAATGCTGCACTAAATATACTTCCCAGATAAATTATATTGGGAAGCCAGCACAATACCAACATTTATGCTCAGGCTACTGTTCTATTGTATAGATTATATAGTCAGCTGGAACAGAACAAATATTCACCACCACAACTCAATTGTTCTTTATACAGTTTTTAATGAGATTCTGCCCAGTGTCATAGCAATACTTATGTAATTACTCTGTATAACTCTGCCAGCAAGGAGGGAATGAAATTTCCTTATTGGGGGCATTGCAAACCAAAAACACCTCAGCAGACTGTCTCTCTTGGTGCACTGCTGCATTCTGGAGAGTCTGGGCACACGGCCATTACGCAGAGGGAATGCTTGGGTGACTGAGGTTTTTGGCTCTGCAAACTAGCTTCCAGGGGTGAGGGCTGCACTTTCTTGAAATGTCTCAAGAAAAAATTATATGAAAAGAAATGGAGCCTGTAGCTTCTGACCATCCTTTAAATGGGATGGCCATAGGGACACGTGTGGCCAGCGTGCAGCCACACTGCCAGCCTGCAGTCTTAGTCGGAGGCTGCTGAAGGCACCCCTGCTGGCATGCTGGGACAACCCCTCACGGAAAGGTAGGGCAGGAGAGCAGGTGGTAGAGATGAAAAATTGTTTCTTTGGCTTCTTGAGCAAAACTGCAGGTCATCAGAAAGCAAAACAAAGAAAAAATGTACAGCTGAGAAAGAAGCTAAATCTGGTCTTGAGGCAGTTATCTACATTAGAAAATGGGCCTCTGCCCTCCTGCTGGGGAAACCCCAGAAGCCAAGGCCTGGACCTGGAAAAGTTCCACTGAGCTTTGTCGTACAGTCCTAAGAAGTCTTGGTTGGATCTCAACAGAACACAGGGGGAGAAGTCCTGCTCCTGTGGTCTGCGCTGTAGATTACACTGACCAAAACCTTAGCACAAGCGCTTTGCTCTTTAGTCCCTGCCTCGAGGAGCTTCCAACCTCTTACTCACCTCCCTCACATTTCATTTCCAACCTCCCCCACCAATAACAATCACCACAACACCGCAACCTCACACCTTAGCTACAATTTACGCTCCTTGTGTAAACAGAAAGGACACTGCTTTGGTTTGCTAAAGCTGCCAAAATGCAGTATACCAGGAATGGATTTGATTTTAATGATGGGATTTTTAACCTTACAGTTTAAAGAATTTACTGTTTTTTAGGCCGTGAAAATGTCCAATTCAAGGCATCAACAGGACAACACCTGGGCTCTTGCCGGCATCCAGGGTTCCTGTGTCACATGGGAAGGCATGTGGTCGGCGTCTGCTGGTCCTTGGCTGCCGGGGTTTGTTGCTTCCGGTGTCTGGCGTCAGTGGCTTGATCTTTGAGCTTCTGTGGGGGTGTCCTTATCTCTCAGCTTTTCTGGGGCCTTTTCTATGAGCTTGTCTGAATTCATCTCTTAGCTTCTGTATGTTATATCCTCTTATAAATGACTCAAGTAAAAGGATTAAGACCCGCCTTGAATGAAGTGGGTCACATCTCAGTTGAAATAATCTAATCAAAAGGTCCCACTTACAACAAGTGTAGATCCAAAGGAATGGATGAAAAGAATATGAACTTTTCTGGGGTACGTAACAGTGTCAAACTACCACAGATTCTTAGCAAGTTTTCATATTTGTACTTCCACAGGCAGTATTATTTACACTTAGGTGTGTAAATATTAAGACTCTAGTAACAATAATACTTAGCATATTTTGTTTTATATTTGTTCTGTTTTTTAATTAATTTTTTAATTTTTTAAAAACATATAACAGACACAAACATTCTTAACATATGATCATTCCATTCTACATACATAATCAGTAATTCACAATATCATCACATAGTTGCATATTCATCATGATCATTTCTTAGACCATTTGCACCAATTCAGAAAAAGAAATAAAAAGACAATAGAAAGAAATTTATACATACCATACCCCTTACCCCTCCCTTTCATCAATCACTAGCATTTCAATCTACTAAATTTATTTTAACATTTGTTCCACCTATTATTTATTTTTATGCCATATGTTCTACTCATCTGTTGATAAGGTAGATAAAAGGAGCATCAGACACAAGGTTTTCACAATCACACAGTCACATTGTGAAAGCTATATCATTACACAATCATCTTCAAGAAACATGGCTACTGGAACACAGCTCTACATTTTCAGGCAGTCCCCTTCAGCCTCTCCATTACCTCTTGACTAACAAGGTGATACCTATTTAATGTGTAAGAATAACCTCCAGGATAACCTCTCAACTCTATTTGGAATCTCTCAGCCATTGACACTTTATTTTGTCTCATTTCTCTCTTCCCCCTTTTGGTCGACAAGGTTTTCTCAATCCCTTGATGCTGAGTCTCAGCTCATTCCAGGATTTCTGTCCCACGTTGCCAGGAAGGTCCACACCCCTGGGAGTCATGTCCCATGTAGACAGGGGGAGGGCGGTGAGTTTGCTTGTTGTGTTGACTGGAGGGAGAGGCCACATCTGAGCAACAAAAGAGGTTCTCCTGGGGGTGACTCTTAGGCCTAATTTTAAGTAGGCTTAGCCTATCCTTTGTGGGGTTAAGTTTCATATGAACCAACCCCAAGTTTGGGGGCTCAGCCTATTGCTTTGGTTGTCCCCACTGCTTGCGAGAATATCAAGAATTCTCCACTTGGGGAAGTGGAATTTTCCCCCTTTCTCACCATTCCCCCAAGGGGACTTTTAGTATATTTTTTAACCCTTCAAAGGGTATTCTCAGGCATTATACAACACGAAATTCAGATATAGGTAAGATGAGCCTTCTTTTTTGTTTGTAAATGAGGAAAATGTAACTCACAGATATTAAGGTTTATAGCACAGTTGAAGCAGGTCTCAGCTTTCTTTCAATCCTTATCCCAGGGCTCATTCTATGAAAAAGTTCTGGGCTACCTGGGTGGAATGATCATTACAGAAGAGATCTGGCAGAGCTGAGCTGCACGTGATGGGAAGAAAGCTACTCAGCCAAATCTTGTCAGTGCCCAGATTCAATTAAATATCATCAGGAAAAGGGCTATTCACTCTAAGCACATCTCTTCCTGCTCTCATGCTGCCACTAGGAACTGGCACGGAACCACACAGCATCCTGTGCCAGGATAATCTTCTGGGCAGAGATGCCTCAGTCTGAAGGCTCACCTAGGAGATGGAGTTAGCCCAAAGCAGATGGCAAACTTATCAGCGAATTCGGCACTGTCCTGGGCTCACTGAAACACTGGGAGAGACAGTGACTAAAGACAATGTTTACAGACCCCAAATCATTCAGTTGCCTCTATGAGCTTCCCTACCCCAAACACAGGAACTGAATGAGAAGACAAAGGTAGAGTTTGGGGGCCAAAGTGAGATGAGAAATATTAAAGGGGAGGTATAAGAATGATTCAACAAAGGGAAACGGGGTTGTTTTTTACTCGCCCTGACGCCATCCCGAAATGCATGTAAGGAAGGGCACTGACTCATCCTGGCTTGCCATAGCTGAACAACAACCCTGACATTTTACTTAGCATTTCTGTACCATCTCTTTCTACAGAGACTGGCACTTGCCACATGCAGCTTGTCTTGACCTGGTGAAATAGCTTTATCTGACAGGGAATGAGAGGGTGCTGTCCTTTCAGAGGCCAGCTCCCCACCCCCAACCCCAGTTCTCACATTGCCACAAGGCCTAAGGTGAAATTTGCTTTTCTTCATCAAGTCTTTCCTGACTCCCTCCAATTAATTGTGATATTCCCTTTCTTTTTTTTTT